>VDFB02281492.1:698575374-698843905 GCA_007258455.2 Sequoia sempervirens | reverse complement strand
TAGATGGAGGAGATGAAATGCATGGCTCAAGAATTGGATTTGATGTGAGAATTCCCAAGTTCAAGAAGCCAAATGTCTCCTCTGAATCATGGTGTATGTGATCAACAACCAAAGGAACATTGTCATCATCAGAAGCAAACTATGCAAAGGTATACAACCAAGATGAATGATCAACCACCCTAGTAGAAATGATCGCTCGAGTATCCAAGTCTTGAATGATGAGAGAATCAAGAGTGAACTCCACAATTCTTCCATCTCCACCATCTGTAATCTGATATATGGAAAAGATTTTTTTGTCAAATGAGGAACATAAGACATCCTAGAAAGTGTTATCCCCAAAACTAATATATCCCTTCCCAATTACACTCATGTATGTATTGTTTCCCATCAAGATAAGAGACATAGTACAAGGCTAAAAAGAAGAGAATATAGACTGTTAAGATGCCATATGATGAGATGTTCCTAAATCTAGAAGCCATCTCCCGATCTTGGACTGAAAGAGAAAAAGAGCTTTTCCTTTATATCTGATGGGGTGTGACCTTTGTCATTTTAGAATTTTTTGAAGCGAGAAGGGGAGAAGAAGATTTAGACATTCTAGAAGGAAAATCAATGTGATTCTTTTTAAGAATATTTTTCAACTCATCAATATCCTTCTTATAACAATAGTGTTCTTCATGTCCATCCTTCTTGCAATATGCACAAAAAGGCCTCTCCTTCTTAGATGATTCTCATTTTGAGGATGAGGATTCTGATTCTTTCTATGGCTTGTTCTTTTCTTCTTTTTCTTCTAATCAGATTACGTAATTCTTTCTCTCCCTTTGACTCACTAGCCACCAATGCATGTGACTTGGAAGAATTGATTAGACCCATGTTCATTAACTTAGCTTCCTCTTGAATTAGGAGATTTGTAAAGTCATCAAACTTAGGATCAACATATGATGCTCCCATAGAAAGTCAATGGGTATGAAAGCCATAAACAAGTACTGAATACTTAGGATCAAGTTTGGATAACACATTCAAAATCAATTATAAATGCTCTTTTTCAATACTACATTCTTTCAATTGTGTTCTTAGTTGCTTGATTTTGGAGATGTAGTCTTGGATGTGGTCAAAAATTTTAGGATCAAGATTCATCAAATCATTATCAATTTGATAACCCCTAATCTTATTTGTTTTACCATACAATTTTTTAAAAAGTCTCCCAAGCTTCTTTAGGTGTATTGCATGATTCAATATGAAATTTCAAATCAAATGAGACTAATGAACATATGCATCCAAGTGTTTTATGACAATCAATCTCCCACCTTGCCAATTCTTTAGCATCAGTAGGTTTTTGAATGGTGTCATTTAGATGACCTATTAGACCTTTCATCATGAGATAATTCCATACTGATTTTCTCCATGTAGCATAATTATGTGGATTTTAGAGTTCAATTGAGATTTCCCCATTGTAAGAACACAAATCAAGCAAAAGAATGCAAGAAATCAATGCAAGATTACCCCCCCAAATCACTCAATCCAGAAACTCCCAAGAAATATCTAATTTTGGCACTTTATATTTAGTGGTTTTACAATTTCCACTTGCCAAAAACAAGAAAGTGGTCTTTGATCTTGGTACATGCAAATGCCAAAATAGGCCACAAAATCAAGTATAATTTTTGGAATAAAATTAGATCAATCTTATCATACCAATGAGAAGTACACAAAAAATCATGCACTCTAAAAAAAAATTGCACCCAAAAATGTTACCGTAGGAGCAAGATATGAGCTCCCAAAAATTCCAAAATAAGGATGAAGTAGCAACACCTGTGAGAATCTGAAAATTTTGGAAAAACCAGACACCAAAACAAGAAACTGATTGCCCCACTGTGAAGAGCACAAAAAATTATCCCAAATAAAAAAAAAATCTCAAAAAAAGGATCCAAAATAACTGAGTTATGAGCTTCTAAAGTTTGACTACAAAAATGAAAAGCTCATCCGTGAGGGGTGCAAAAATTTCAAAATTGTGCTAACGCAGCCTGACATCAACAACTCCATGGATTAAATTTGACGTCTGAATGGTCATCACCAAACCCTGTTGGGTTTGGCCAGAATGTGAGGAAATATTCTTGAACTTTAGTGACTGGCAGAATTTTCGTAGAATCTGGGAATATTTTACTGATGGATTTTGTTGCCAGAATCTTCATTTTTTATGTCGTCGATTGTTTCTTCTCCCAATTTTTTTTTCTTTGGAACTGTCAGTTGTATTGAGGATTTTTCTAGTTTTTCTAATGTTCAGCGACTGCTTTTTAAATGTTGAGCTAGTATTATTGATGGTGACCGGTTGATGGTTGGCAGAGGCAGGTCCAACTAGGGCAACATGGGCCACTCCAAGTGAGCCATGTGGTTTCTAGTGGGGACCAAGGTACAATATTTTTGTAGGGTGGTGGGTACCTGTAGTGTACTCTACCCTATGCGGAGATGTGCCCCGCAGAAATAAACTTTGATTTGATTTTTTATTTAATATTTTTTAATATTTTTTTTTTTTGAAAAGCTTTAAAAAAATATCTACGAATAATATTTATTATTCTAAACAATTTAAATCACAGAAATATATTTATTTTTTTTAGAAAAAATCATACCATCTATCATAATGACGACTTGGGGGTCGTACGACTCTTTGGGAATTTTTTTTTTCCTCAACAAACAATTGCTCCAATTTGGATGAATTGACAGTTGATCTTAGGGTTTATGGCACTTCTAGACACAATGGTAGGGTCATATTTGACCCAAAATCCTCCAAAATTGCAGCTACCTTTTGGATCTGGCAACCACACTTCAGTTTCAAACCCTCATAGATTTGGCCTCGTATGTCCGATTTGGATGAAACAAAAGGAAAAATCAACTTTTTTGAACCTTCCAGATGCAATGGTGAGCTTAGATTTGCACCAAAAATCTCTTATTTGAACCTGTAACAAAGAGCCAAAAAGAAACCTCCTCAAATCTGGTATTTCTCTTTAGAAAAAGACTCTCCAATGGCACCCAACCCGCTATGATACCATGTTAGAATTGGATATGGATGCCAAGATCTATGGACCAAATGGAAAGCACAAAAAGAGATATGAATATGACAAGAATAAACTATATTCAATTCCAATGATACAAGATGATTGTGATTGAATTACAAATGAGAGAAACCCCTTGATTATATAAGCAAGGTGAAATGAAAGATGTCATAGGATTATGACAAGTTTCTTAATCATATGACATGAGACAACTAATTAGACTTACCTAGGTTCACATGTAGTAGTTGTCAAAAGATAAGATAACAACTGATGACAACTAACATCTTCTAGAAAGATTCGTTCTTATGACCTAAGTAAACTTAACATGTGTAAATAAGTCCCCTAGTAATGAATTAACTAGGTACAAGACTTTATTTACACCAAAAATTGCCCATCATTGATTCAAAAGCTCTTTTCCTTAGCACATTGGTGATGGTGCATGTTCTTAGTATCTTATTGGTCATCATGATTTCAAAACTTGTTCTCATATCTTATTAGCGATGGAGTGATATCACCATTTCCAAGGTAGATTTTGATTGTTTTTTGTTTTACATCAAATATTTGGAACCTCTTGATCTTCATGATAGTTCCTCTAGGAATTTTGAATAGATTCGAGCATGTATTGTGAAAATGAGGAATGTTAATCACCTTTTTTTCTTTCTGGCACATTTTTGGCAATTTTTACGGGCTCAAAATTGTTGCTCCATAGTTTGAAATCACCCATTGATCATTACTAATACTTGGGAAGCAATTTTTGTCATGTTTGTGATAGGTTCTGGGTGCCTACAACCATTAAAATGCCACTTCATCAAGAAAAACGACATGCACATTTTCTTTGGAAATGACTGCCAAGATTCATAGTGGAATAGTGGGATGTGAAATACAACTAAGCAGTGGGATTTCCCTAATCACGCATCATTATTTTATTTTTATGTTCCATTTTTCATTCGTGATGGGTGAGGTTTCTTTTTATCCATCATTAGTTACTAATGGATGGCACCTCTTCCTGAATGAATCAATGATTGGCAATGATATGCTTTCTCTCGAGCATCGCTACATTTTTTTGGCATTTTCTAAATAAATGGGAGATGTGCGATGGTATTTGTAAAGTTTGTAAAGTGGTGATGGAATCATACATATGTTTTAAATTTATGTTTTGATGAATTTGAATGGTAAATATGGATGGAGAATAAATTAATGCGTGAGGATGAAAAATAAAGTACTAGAGTAAATGGTTTTTGCAGCTTAAGGTACAAATTAAAATAAGGACTTGGCTCATCACTATTTTTCATCTCCATTTCTAAATAAATGGGCGATGCATGATGGAGACTTGGGTAAAGTTTGAGTGAATGATGGTGGGGCCCAAGACTTATTTTCAAATATTATTATGGATTTCCTTATGGTGGAGAGTTGATTTCAAAGCAATTGCACAAGGGTAAATTTTTTTAGAGCCCAAGTGATATAATTTGAACCTCCATAAATTAAAATCACTTTATTTAAGTGGCTGGAAAATAATTTTGAAGAGGCTTGGGTAAATATTTTACTACTAATGAAATCAATAAAATAAATTTCAAAGTGTTGGGCAAAGCTAAAATATTTCATGGTGTTTTTTCACAAACATGTAAAAAGGGTTTGCATTGCTTGGAAATGAAAGTGAAAAATGAATAAGTGAAGGGGATTGTTATAGAAAAGTAGTGAATAGAAAGTGAAATATTTTCAAAAAGAAATTTTTATCTTTCACAAACAGATTTTCAAAGCTACAGGGCATAATGATGAAGAAAGAAGTCTTCACAAAGGGGAATATTTTTTAGTTGCAGGGTAGTGGAGTGAGGAGCAAGAAAACATAGAGTAGGTTGAAGATTGTTCTACAAGCAAAGGAAGTTGTTGATCTATGGACCTAAATGTGCTAGGTATCATCAGAAGATTTCCATTTAGGGTTTTGCACTTTCTTTAAGTGCATATTTTATGTTTCTGAAAGGAGGTTGCACATTTTAGCTTCTTGCCTTTCCTTGTATGTTTGGTTGATGTTATTACTCTCATACAAAGAATGAGTTAATTTGTACTAACACGAATGAAAATTTATGCAGTAGTGTGCTAGGATTGCTAAGTATAACTAGTTTTGTTGTTGATATCAATGATGTAATGCATTATCTGATAGATATGATTATAATAGATTGAATTTTGTGTTAGGTTTTAAATTACATGGTTTAGATGACTCCAGCCTAGGATATAGTATTTGTCTCTTAATGTTGCAGTTTCCTCAAACTGATTGTGACCAACTACAAATTTTAAATCAAAATTACTTGAGTATGTAGTGACAAAAAATGTACTCCCTTCTTGGAGTTAGTACAATTTCTCACTTAATTTGGACCTATTTTGGTACCTTTTCATTCATGACCCCTTTAAATCATCATTAATAGGCTACTAAGACTCTATATTTTAGATCTTAAGGCTTATTTTGATTAAAATCCTAAAAAAATTAATAAATACACTTAATTTTCTCACCTCCATACGTTTGCTCACCTCGAAAAACTAGGGCAATACTCATATGCCACCTTGGGTGTATGATTCACCGTATGTGGGACCCATATGACACAAGTGGCATATGAGTCTCGTGCATGGCCACTTTTTAGGGTTTGAGTAGGAAATTCAAGTTTTTAATTCTAAATTTTAGTTGATAACGACATTTGAGATGTAAGTAGTGATAAATTAGATGAAGTGCCTATATAAACAAACTTTCAAGTCATTATTCAACCTAGAGAGAAATTTATTCAAGAGCTAATTCATCCTAGAATTTCAAGAAAGAGACATCAAAAGAGATTTATATGTTTTCAAGGGAAAGCAAGGTTGAATTCTAGAGCAGCATCATTGTTTTTTGTAGGTATTCAAGCTAACATTCAATATCTAGCATTGTTAAGGATTGATTATGGTTTCCTATGGAGAATCATGATTCATTCTAGGCTTGGGAGATGCAACTAGCTCTTGAGCCAAGCCTAATGAATTGTTTCCTAAGTGATTCCATCCTCCATTATAACTCTACATTTAGCCTAAAGGAAGCTACATGCATCATTATGACTTATTAGGGTGATTAGGAATCTCCAAAAGTGAGTCATCATTTTCATGCTTCATTCATACATCTCATTCTAGCACATTAGAATAGGATTGCATGAAATCTTGGGTTTCCTAATCTTAGATTCATTTAATATTAGTGTTTGTATTCACATTTATTTTCAAGATTTATTGTTTTTCTCAAGGTTTAGTTATTCAAAGTTATGGGTTTGATCAAGGAAAACCCCCCATAAACAAATCAACACTATATTTGCTTTTGCAGGTGTTTTTTTACAAGTTCAGATCTAGAAATTAGATCAAGAAGAAAGAGAAAAGATAGAAGAATAGATTTAGAATTTGAATACCTGAAAAAGTAGAATTAGACTGATATACTACTTGTAGCATATGTGTTCCAATATAGTGATTTTTCCAAATTTTAGGAGATCCAAACTTGCCATTAGTAGATTGCTATTCCTACCTAGAAACCCTAATATGGGACTAAATCACCTAGCCTAGTGTATGAGCCTTGATGAGAATTAAATTCTTTATGTTCTACATTTTAGAGCTTGTTCTAAGCACATTCATGTTTACATGTGCACCTCTATACTTTCATAGTTTTTTGCTCTTAGTTGCATTCATTTCTACATCATTTACTTAAGTTTTGCACATAATTAGGTTTTGCATGCTACTTTTCTTTCCAAGCCCTAACTTGGTGGTGAACCCCATTTTAGTATTTAATTACACCCTATGACAACCTTTAGTAGATATATTTCCCTTATTCCATCTCTAGATGGAGATATCTAAGGTTTCCTTGAGTGAAACTTGGTGAAAAATGAGGTCCCTAAACCCTCATGTTCCATCACCAAAAGGTGGAACCCTATTTCCCATCATTTCATTTTGGTGAACCTAGTGTGAACACCTCATTTCTAATTTGGAGTGCATCATTGTCCTAAATCTAGCCTACATTAACTTTGCATTAGGGTTTTGCATTAGCTAATTTACATCTAGGGTTTCTAAATATTGCATTTTTTAATCTTACACCATTTAATTTCAATGGATATCTATAATTGTGCTTATCCTAGACATCATGCAAATCATAAAACCTAACATTCACTCATAATTTTTTGAAATTCATGCAAAAACCCTAATCTAAGGCTCATACACTCCTCTATGTGATTTAGTCCTAGTACATGTAGTTTTGTTTGATTTTTGGGAATTTTGTGTTGAGTGTTTATCAACACTTGAACCCCTGAAAAACCATGATTAGGACTCATATGAACCTCTGGGAGATTTAGTCTTGTTGCAGATTTTAAATTATATTTTACAACATTAAAAAATCTTTTATGAGATTCAGTTTGCTATTGTTAGTTTTGTATTTCAGTTTACTGAGTTTCTGTTTCATGTATTCTATTAGATATAACTTAATTTATATTCATTTCAATTGTGGATACAATTAAATTACTGAACTTTTCATTTTCATCGTTCCTTCATGGTTTGATAAGCTTAGATTACATTTGGAATTCATTAGAAAATAAAACCATAAACACCTATAAAACCAATGAACCACTTGGAGAAAGCATAGTTATTTGAGTATGTCAAATATCTTTCTACATCTTAACCTAACCCTCAAGCCTTTTAGTAGTGATGAATTTAAAATGTTAGATGAGGCCCTTCAAGATTTCATCTCATTAGGTTCATCCACTAAGGCTTGTTATGAAAAATTGAAACCAAGAGAAGTAACATGATTCAACCTCAACTTATCTTATACCCACCTTCACAAAAACCTCAAACTCAAAACAAATATTTTTTCATTCTTCAACCACATAAGAATAATTTTTTGAAGCTATCAATTTATAATTTTATTTCTCATACATATAACACTATAAATAATCCACGGCCAAGAAGAAAAACCTCAACATCTTTACCTTTGCCTCAACCCATCTTGCCTAGTAACCCTCATTTTCCTTCACATAGTGGGAAGAAGTATGATCTTGTTGAGCAACTAAGAATACTCTGACAAAGATATCCCTATGGGACCTAATTCAAAATTCACCTAATTATCACACTATGCTTCAAACAACCTTGTAAAAAATTGTGCTTCCTTCTAATACCAATGCCATAAATGTAGCAACTTTAATTCAAGGAATGAATATAGTTAACATAGACATTACTTTTCATCAACACAAGCTACCTCCATTGGAGATGAGAAAGAGAAATGATGTCTTCATGATAGTAGTTATCTACAATAGGATGATAATAAAAATAACCCTTGTTGATAATGTATTTTCTCTTAATTTGTGTAGTGTGAATGTTTTGGATTGAGTTGGGGTGGATAAATAAGGAATTGGACATAATTCCTTATCGATTTGAGGATTTGAAAATGTAGGAAAGAAACCACTTGGTATGATTACTTTTCCTATTACAGATGGAAAGGCTACCTTAAAAACTCCTATTCATGTTATGCCTCACGATATTTCATATAATATTATTTTAGGAAGACCTTGGATTCATTAGATGAGTGCAGTGCCCTTGACTCTTCATCGAATCATGAAATATTTCTATAAAAATATAGTATACCAGGTTGAGACAGACCTTGAGCCTAAAATTTTCTTACAAGTTTAAAATGGAAAGAAAAATAATCTAAACACACTAATTCTAAATAAAAAGATAGAACCGATGAATGAATGAAAATAAATAAAGAAATATTTGTTGAATGTCAATGTCATCATGCAAAACACTAATGATTCCAGTTCAATAGATTTTACACCCTTCTGTAAAGGAGAATACAAAATCTCACAATCTAAAGATTCTTTTGTAAGTAAGACACTTAATTCTAAGAAAGAGATATCTTTGTTGCAAAATATAGGGACATATGTCAAGAATCCTCCAAGATCATTTGATATCTCTCCCTCTAAGAACACAAAAGAAAATTTGCTTCAAAAATTCATTTTGTGCATATCATAGAGTTCATGGTAATTCTACTAATGAATGTAAATATTTGAGTAACAAAAATAGCATCTTAAGGAGTGTGGTGCTCTTCCTTATGTTGAGTAATCTAACTCCTCTAATTGGTAATGATTTTCACTCTACCATGTTTCTCATCAATTATCTCAGCTCATCTTTGTCTTGCACTAAGTAGGGACAAGGGGTTATGTAGCCTTATCCTTGTATGTCACTTTTTTTTGTCTCTTTTCAATATTTTACTACCTTTCATGTACATATAAGTGAACCATATATTTTTGGCACCCTATTCCTTTCTAGGACTCCTATGGTTTTTCATCTGAAAGGTGAAGGAAGGGCCAAAAGATCTAGCTAGGTTCACTCAAATTATGCAATGTATGATGTTATTAAGACTAAATGAGATGATCTAAGTGCAATTGGATGATCTATTTGATTAATTATGAATGAAAAACTAATGAAATGTATCTTGTTTGAAAATACATTGTGATATGCAAAAAGATGAAATAAATGTAATAAATGAAAAATAGGAACTATGCACTAGAAAGAGGTTGTCTTCAACAAGTTTGAAACCTATTCTTCAATTATTTTCAAGCCTTAAAAGTACCTAAATTTGCAAACACACAAAGAAAGAAAGATAAATGTTGAATGTTAGGGAATAGGGGTTTTCCTTGGTCAAACCCCTTTTAGGTAATTCAACCAAATGAAGAAATAAGATGAAGAATGAACATCAAATAATGGAATGAGTACCTTGCCATGATGATGGATCTTGAATTGTTGCAATAATTGACAAAAATGCTTGCTCTTGAATGCTTGATTCTTGCTTGCTTGACTTGATGATATGAATGAATGATGAATGAATTGATTGGATTGCTTGGATAATGGATGGATGAAAGGTATCCTTTTATAAAGGAGAGTTGAGAATAAGTATCATGATCAAGGGCCAAGATTAAATTAGAAAATAACTTAATCAAGGGTGGAGATTAATTGAAAGAAGGAAGACATGAATAGATAAAAAGAAAATTTGAGGTGGAAGATAAGATTGGCACAAAAAAAGAGGTTGTTGGAGAAAATTAAATAATAAAAATTATTTAATTTGGGTGGACGAAAGAGGAGAAATAAATAAAATATTAATTTTATTTATTTAAAAAGAAAGAATGAAATAAATAATTAAATAATTAAAAATAATTATTTAATTATAGAGGAAAGGTGTGGTGTTAAACATTAAATAATTTAAAAGTAATTATTTAATGGAGAGGGAAGGAATAATTAAAATAATTACAATAATTATTTAATTAGGGAGATAAAGAAAGGATAAATAATTAAATAAATAATATTTATTTAATTATAGAAGAAAATGGTAATGAATAATTAAATAATTTTAAATAATTATTTAATTATAGAAGTGCTGGTTATCTACAATGAACCAAGCATGTCTCACCAAGTACCTATGAGTTTACCATACTTAATTCTCGAATACCTACAAGACAAGTGGCCAATGAATTGCTCTATTTGCTGCACTTCAGGCTCTGCAAAACCTGGGAGGGTGATCCCACAGTGTATATTATACCACTATTTTAGACAACTCACGTGTACATTGCATATTCGAGTAGATATACTCTCACCCATGACTAATAAGATGAAATTATCCTAGAAGTTGGCAACTCCTTGAATGAAATATACACCTTAAGCAAAGAATATAAAACACAAAATATTACAAATTCAAGATACATCAATGATTATTTAAAAGATTGTTCTCGAGTCGGGTAACTGTAATCATGTGAAAGACTTAATGGGGTTATGATCAGTGCCATCATCTATGGGCTAGGAGTTTGAAAAAATTGAAATATAAGGTATATTTAATATTGGACATCCAAGATGTAAGTGATTTTACTTTGTAATTCACAAATTTGTAACCAAGTTCTAAAGAATACTTATCAGATCCAATGACCCTACATACAAATTCATGGTTTGAATCAAGTATTTTAACTCATTCTATGAACTCGAGGTAAAACCAAAACATATATTAAAGTATGAAATGATGACAATTAATGAAATGATCCCTAAGCAGTATTTTCATTAATAATTTGAATAAAAATCTAAAATGGAGAGACTATAGACTTGGAAAATCTCCAATATCATTCAGATGTACTCAAGAACAATAGATTTGACAAAATTTTATATCTAGACTCAAGACATTATACAAAAGCTTCGTATATGTGCTTTGTGTTATGAAATTTCACAATTCAGTTCCAGAATTCAACAAAAGACCCACACAAATGACCCTGAATTCCCTTTTATAGAACAAGGGAGAAAAAACAAGCTTCAGGCTAGATGTACACATGTCACAATCTAATTGGACTACTACAAGACATATTTAATAATTCAGTTATATTCACATTCTTCAAAATTGAGGGAATATACATAAGACAAAGATTGTTTACATTTGTTGTAAGGAATAGCTTTTCCTTCCATAAAGCACATGCCAAAAAGAATAATCTTCTTTGTTATAGCACGTCCACTTCATCAAGCAAGATGAAATTTTTTTGTAGACCAAAAGTAGATTTGCATCTCAGTCAACATAATTTCTTGTAAAACATATATTTTATACATTGTAACTTCTAAGGCCAGACCTGTACAACACTTGACCAACCAATTATATGTTTCACATCCATGTTTACAAACCAAATCTTCCAACCAATATTCTTCCCCATTTTTTATATTCCTAATTAGATGGCTAGTTGAAATCAATAACTTTATCTAATGTCTTCCTGTATGGAGAGTACTGGGTTATTACAGAATTGGATTCCTTGTCAAAGTCCTGTAGAAAGATGGCAATAAATGTCAACTTTCCCAAAGTGTCATTAAAGACATTAATATCAAATTATTTACCAATTTCATTCAACTGGGAATCGCTAACCTCATCCATCTCTCTTTTCCATACTTGCAATGGTTTCATTTCATAATTAGTAAACAAAATATCTGGCAATGATGAAAAATATGCCAATTCATAATGATCTATTAATTCTTTTATTTACTGCTCAAGTGGGGCTATGTATCCCTAAAGAAAATTCTCACTTAATTCACACACAAATGTATAGGTTGGAAGTGCATGAGGATACTTATCTTCATGTTAGCTAGCTCCAACTACTATTAGCTTTAATCTCTTAGCTTTTGGGATCCACTTGTTGAAGATTGGCATTGCCAACTCTTTATCCCTTTGGGGAAATCCTATTGCTTGCATCATCC
This sequence comes from Sequoia sempervirens, assembly GCA_007258455.2. NCBI lineage: Eukaryota > Viridiplantae > Streptophyta > Pinopsida > Cupressales > Cupressaceae > Sequoia > Sequoia sempervirens. The sequence continues at coordinate 698,831,606 of VDFB02281492.1, read as the reverse complement.
GGGTGTAATTGTCATGTACACTATTCAGTCTAGCTTGAATCTTTTCATTCAAATTCTTCAAGACAGTATGAACTATTTTTGATACATTTTCATACATTGTGTCCTAAGCCTTTTCCAACAACTTCATATATGTCTGAACTTGCAAAAGAATCTTCTTCACTGTTTGTTCATCAAATGAGCTAGGACTTGATTTGCTTGATTCCTCTACTAAGAGTGATCCATGTACCAAACTATATGGCACCATTGCTAAGACCTAACCATGAAGTGAATGCTAGGAAGATGCAATTGGAGGCATTGGAGGTGGGTAGCCTGAGTATGGTTGACCATGTTCTCTTTGCATTTCTTTTCTTTTTTTTATAAAATGCTAATTCATTTTCTAGTACAACCACCTTTTGTTGACTATTATCATATTCACTGAGAAGCTCATGGTATTTATTCTTGAGGTCATCCCCCTCTAGGGTGAAAATTTCCACATTTTCTTTAGTGAACGTAGCAACATTGACAACCATGTTTGCTGCCTCCAAAGCTAGGGTAACAACAACTCTCTTCACAAGAAATTGTCCACTAAAATCTAATGGCTCTGCATGGACCAGTTTTTTGGATCCCATAGATAGTTACCATATTGTCAGTGCATCCCAATCATTAATAAATCTTGAATCCTAATGTTCCATTTCTTGCTCTTCTTCTATTTGCACCAAATTCCTTTAAGCCAAGTCCTTATGGCATCTAGGATAATAGCATCAACAATGTTCCATTCTGGTAGAAGTAGCATACCACACTTTTTTACAAGCTCTCTGCCATCCTGGTCATTAATATTTTTAAAATCATTCTTCATAATACTTCTCACATTTTCCTGAATGACACTTTTTGGAAACTCTAGATGCAAACTCCTTTCAGTGGCCACTTTCTCTACATATTTTACAACTTTGGATCTCCACCATAAATCTTTGAATGTAGATGTTTGAATAAAGGAGTCATCCTCCATAAAATCCTTACAAGCTTCTATTCTTAGATCATCTATAGTGTTTAGACCACTGATGTAAAACTTTCAAAATCTGAGACTAATCTGTCTTGAACTTGAGGAAATTTCCTCTTCAAGAGGAGGCATTCGTAGCTACATATCTTTAGGAGTGATATAGATTTCATCCTCATATGTATCAAAATATTCAACCACTCCTCTCACCTTAGTTCTTTGCTTCTTTAGAGGTGGTTTCTTAGGAGGAACTAGACTTTTAGGGGGTGAATCAAGATCAATTATAGGCAAAGGAGCCTGTGTGGGAGGTGGTGGCATTGTACTCTAAGGAGAATATGTCTTTGGCCCTTCAGAAGTGATACGGGATGGAAAAATTCATTCTTCATCTATTGGTTTCTTCCTCCTAGAGTAAATTCCCAATTGCTTGGGTGGTTGGTATGTAGGCCTTTCTTCCAATGTTACCTCAACATCTTCTTCAACCACCCTTGCATTTCCTTTATCTGTCACTTCCCACTGTTCCCTTAACATACCAAGTACATTTTCAAAATTTTCCATAACATGCATGAATTTTCTAAATTCACTAGGTATGTTTGGCAGAGGATCATATTGGCGATCCTCTACCATTTTGCTTCTACCATCTTTTTATAAGCAAGGTATTTAGATTTCCTTTCATCCTGTTCTTCAAAGCTAAAAAAATTTATAATGTCATATTTTTACATAACTTGGGTCCAACACTGAACAAGAAAGTCAACACCTTCCTCTTTCTTCACAAAGTAATATCCTTTAAAAAAATATTTTTTCCTCTATAAAAAAACATGTGCATTAATAGTGAATACCACTAGAACTTTACCCATTGTTTTCCTTTCTTCAGCTCAACTAAGCCTTTGTGGATGCATTTTTCTAGATAAGTACCATAATCATAGACAATGCTATATGGTGGGTGTTGCAAATGTGTGGCCAAATAACTTTTTTCTTTCTATAAAGTGTCAAGTTTGGCACAACCAATGATCTAGCACAAAGAATACATAGTCTTTCTAAAATAACTAGCAAAATAGCTCATTGGGAAAGGTTCAAGAGCCTTCTCACCAATCTTGATCTTCCTCTTATGTTTCCCAGTACCAGTCACAATAGTATGCAAAGGTTCATCTTTGTTCTAATGAACACCTTAGTATTGTTGTGTTCTTTTCTAATATCATCCATATCCAAAGGGACCATATCTTGACTCCACTCATGAAAGTTAAAGATTTCTTCAATTTCCTTCTTGGTTATCGTTACCATATCTACTGCATCAAATGTCTTGACCACCCTGAAAACTAGGTCATTCCTTTACGTAATATCCTTTGAAAGATCAAAATTAATATATACATTGGGAACAATGAACTTTCCCAAATCTAACCTTCAAGGATTACTAATAGGATCTCCAAGGTTCTTGTTCCCAAACCAATGTTCAAACAACTGCCATCCAGTGTAAGGTACTTTGACATCCTTTATGAAGAAAGCTTTATCCATCACTGCCTCTTTTACAATACGGTTGTGAAACAAGACCTGAACTTCCGGTTTATTATTCATAGATGGGGTAAGCAAGTCAATTACATCTTGGGAGAACAGTCTGGACTAGGTTGAAGAGGTGGAAATCTATAATTTGGAAGCCATGGGTTTTATGTATACTAGGTTTCTAATGGGAATAATTTCAACTATCAACCTCCTAATTCCAACCTATGACTCAAAATGAATGCTAATTCCAAATGATTTTATAGGGTTATGTCCTTTTAAATACAAAACTAACCCTAATTCAAACTAATGAAATCAAAGCAATAAAACACAGTCATCTGAAAGCAAATTGAAAATGAACCCTAATTAAAAAAATTGCAAATGCATAAAATTATGTTTGTCATAGTTATAGCTTTCAATTGTGATAAACCCTAATGCCAGTCGGGATGACTTCTGCAAATGGCTTCTTTCAATTCTTTGTATCACTCCACACATGTCTTCAAATCCCAAAATAGTAAGAACTAACCTTAAACAAAATTTTTGAAGGAAATTGAATAATTTTATAGGTCACCTCTTCCATTACTTGCCACTTACATGAGGTGAAACAATTCCAACAATTGTACTTCATAGCTTTGAATGTGCATCATCAATGCTAAACTATGATTTCCTTCTCGAACAACTAAAATTGATTCAATGGAATTTGAATCTACATTGTACTATAGCTTGGATAAATGACCAATAGAAACATGTTGATTGGACCTTCTTCATGTACTTGTGGGATCCACCCCCCAATAGCCATAGAGTGTACATGGAAACTTCTTGCAGGTCTCATTGCTTTTAACGAGCTTGCATCTTACCTCTGTGAGATGGTGGGGAATAGTGGTGATCATATTTTGTCTTCCAATCATCACTGTCGATCTTAAAACCCCGAGTGTTGGAATGGAATACAACGGCTCAGCCAATAGACCTGATCAAACACATGTCAACATTTCATTGATCTCGCAAGAATTAAACTAACATCACTTGAGACATGCGAGCTAATGAGGAGTGACCCAGATTAAATCCCACACTCTGGTGATCTTCAAACCTACACATGTGATGAAGTTATTCATAAAAGAGGGCCTTGGCAAGGCCAATGAGGATTTACCCTTGGAGATTGATGGTTTAAACTTAAGTCACATATGAGAAAAATATTATAACTCGACTTTGGAAGAATTAAAATGCTTTGTAGCTAGTAGTGACCAAATAACCTAAACAAAGGGGCCGGTAAGGAATGCATAATAATGGCTCAAAATATAACTTATACAACTGGCAACCGGGAGAACATGTCAACATAAATCTAGAATTCCCAAGGGTTATACATGGATCAATTGGAAATAAGGTTACCTAAGTAAAACTTTAAACTATACTAATGTGAGACATGCGGCATGCTAATATGAAGCACAAAAGGGCCTCAAAATATCAGCTTATTTGGGGGCTCCATCAGTGGCTCATGCTTAGGGATGCATAATCCTAGTGGGTATGGTGAGAAACAAACCTCTTGGTGAAGTAGACCAAACATAGAGGAACTAAAAAAAATAGGAGCTTGCCCAGACAAGGAAAGTAGACACGGCAGAAGGAAAATAGACCAAACACTATGTACAAATTTACAAGACTATACAATGTACATGGAAACATTGCCTATTTTAGGAGAAATAGAGTTTGAGGATCTGTCGATGTATTAGTATTTCTAGCAATTCACATATTAGTGATTATAGGAAGTAGGAATATTCCCCGTGAGTTTCTGCAATCAAATATGGCTCGAGCTATAAGGGATATAACTTCCCATGCTTTCCTTTGTCTTCCAATCTCGTGTTCCACATCAAAACCATACAATGTACTTCAAACTTCCTCTAAATAATCCTTTCGTCATACAAATATTTGACCCAAAGCTATAGCCTTTCATTTCTCTTGTGAGCTTCTCTCCTCATATCATCAAGCTTAGTCAACTCATTCATTCAAATATGTAGGTATCTCATCACAAATGTCAGTATCATACTCTTGAAAAAAATTATATATTTTCATCAAGTTATTATGTGTTATTCTAGTTTCTACCCCATATACCAAGTTAAAAGGATGTTGTCCAATAAATTTCTTGACTGTGGTTCTATCTTCCCAAAATGCAAAAATTTGCATCTTTGAAACTAGGCTTTCTTATTTTTCTCAAAGACCCGTTTGATGATATTTATAAGGCTCTTATTATTGGACTCAACCTGTTCATTCCCTTGAAGATGATATGGGGAAGAATAGGACACATTTATGCCATGCTGGTTGTAGAGATCCATAAATTCCTTAGACCTAAAGCACACAACATTATTAGAGATAATCCTTTTTGGAACACCAAACCTACTCAAAATGTTATTCATCAAGAAATGAATGACAACTTTACTAGTTTCCTTTTGGGTAGGAATAGCTTCAACCCACTTTATGAAATAGTCAATTTCCACTAGGATCCAAGCATGTCCTCCACTAGACTTCACTGCCATTTCTCCAATAAAGTCAATACCCGACTGTTGAAAGGGGGTTGGTGCTGAGACTTGTCCAAGTGGTAAGTTACCTGAAAATTTCAGCTTACTAGTAAATCTCTAACAAGGATCACATTTCTTTACATGTGTATGTGCATCTTTGAACACTATGGGCCACTAGAAACCAACTCTTAATATCTTGTTCACAGTAGTCTTACCCATATAGTGACTTCCACACACTCCCTTATGCATTTCAATTAGCAAATCTTATGCTTGGTCACCATCCACACACCTAAGAAGTACACCTTTTGGGCTTCTTTAGCAAAGTTCACCATCAATGATAACATAGTTGATTTCCTATAATTTTAAATTTCTCCTCATTATTTGGCATGTGATCAGGGCATTTCATGGTTTTTAGATATTCAACTATCCTTCTATACCAACCACATGTTTTCATATCACAGATGGGAGCAATTTTTTCTTGTTCAGCTTCATTAATTTGATAGGCCTAAAAATTAGTTTCAGCCATGAGTTTGGCCAAACCTTGGCCTCTTACTAGCTTAGTAATTTGAATATCTATGTTGAACTCTAGGATTCTATTAATCCATCTGCATCTCTGACCTATAGTCTCTTTTTGAGTAAAAATTTCCTTGACCGCTGCACTTGGGACATAAGGAACTACGACTGCACCAGTCAAATAGGTTATGAAATTTTTAACAGCCTTAACTAAGGCATAATCTTTATTTTCAATAGTGTCATACTTGAGATCGACTGCTTGTAAGGACTTGTTAAAAAAGGCAATTGGTTTCTCAAAACCTTCATCATTTTTTGCAACAACACAACTGCTATAGTATGAAAAGAGGAAAATGTGAACAATTGGAATTGCTCAGAATAGTCTGGAGTCTTTAAGATAGGTGCTACTTTAATAACATCTTTAATAGATTGAAAATCCTTGAGAGGATTTTTTGACCATACCACCTTTTCCCCTTTCTTGAGCATTTTTGAGATAGGCCTAAATATCTCTACAAAATTAGTCACAAACCTCCTTAAAAAATTTAACTTCCCAAAGAAAGATTGAATCCCTTTAGCATTCCTTGGTGGTGTAATCTTATCTATAGTTGCTACTCTTTTAGGATCAATCCTAATACTATCTTTCAAAAAAATATGCCCCAATAACTTACCTTGTTTAACTCCAAAGGCACACTTCTTAGCCTGGTTCAAGGAAATACCATATTCTAGAGATTTGATGAAAATATTCTCAAGATGTGAGCAATGATCTTCCTCCTTACTATGGGCAATGAGATCTGGTTAATAGCAAGAAATAGATCTAGAAAATCAACAAAAGCCACATCCATTGCTCTTTGAAAAGTAGCACCAACATTTATTAGGCCAAAATTCATTCTAACATAAAAATAGGTTCCCGATGGTGTGGTAAATGTTGTCTTGTATTGTTTTGATTCCCTCACCATAATCTAGTTATATCCTGAAAAATACATCCATCATGGAAAGCAATTCACAACTTGTTACCTTTTGCAACATTGCTTCCATATTAGGTAAGGGATAATTATCCTTCAAGGATGTAACATTGAGGTTCCTAAAATCCACACAGAACCTAAAGTCACCATTTTTTTCTTTTGATAGGAACCGGATTCAATACCCATGAAGAATTACTTATAGGTTTGATGATTCCTGCATCACTCAACTTCGGAAGCTCCTCTTGCATTTTAGGCTTCAAAGTAAGATTAATCAGTCTTTGTTTTTGCCTAAAGGGCTTAGTATCAGGCTTCAATTGGATCTCATTTTGGAATAGTTCTTCCCTATATTCCTTTAGGTCATCATAGAACCATGCAAATTATACATGTTTTTATTTCCTTATTAGAGAAATCAACATAGTCCTCACATGTGGCTTCATTTTTTTACCATTGTACACCTTCTTAGGAGCATTGTTTGTTCCCAAATTTATCTCTTCAAGGAATTCTTTAGGTGTAGTTGTTTGCTTAGCACTTTACCTATTTGGGTCATCAAAGACCATTTTAAGTGTAACTAATCCCTTGGCAATCTTGTTTGTTTTCAAGTGAATTACCTTGTTTCCAAATAATGTTTCCTTTCTATCAACTTCCACCACATATGAACTAAAGTCAATCTCTTGACTCTCATATTGGTCAATACAATGTAGGAACTTGAGAATTCCATTATCATCCTCGAACACTTGCCAATTGAAAATTTTGTCAGGCACTGCATGCCTTCTCTAGACCACAATCCTTGAGACACCATCAAAAGTCACATCATCTAGTTTAACTGCAATATTAGCCAGTAAATTTTCTTTAACATTTTATCCTCTATATCTAATCTATTCCAAAAGCATTGAATGCCTCAATAGTATCCCAAACCTCATTTCTATATTGTCTCAACCTTTTGTCCTTAGTGAGAAATCTAGACCTGACTTGGGAAACTACTAACTCAGAATCCCCAAATACCTTTAACAATTTTTTCCCATTATTGGAGGCTAGCTTTATGCTAAGTAATAAGGCTTCATATTCAACAACATTATTGGTACATGCAAACTATAGAAAAAAGGAACACTTGAAAGTCTTACCTTGGGGAGAAATAAGAATGACCCCAGCAACTAAACCTTCTTTAGAACAAGCTCCTTAAAAATATAGCATCCATAAATCATCTTCTTGTGGTGCTTGCAAGACTTGTTTAACAATTGGTGTAGGCCTAATTTCTTCTTCTTATTGTTTCATCTCTTCCACATCAAAAGTTTCTATACTAGTGTCCACAAAATTAATTATTGGGAGCTCGTCATGTTCAACAATATGTTCAATCATGTGTCAAAATATAGACTCCCTAACAATCTTGACATCCTTTTGATCAATTGAGAAGGTAGAAAAGGACAGATTGTATTGCATAATGCTTCCCATAGAAGCACACCATTGTATTAACAATAACATTCCATAGGTTGGTGAAATGTCTACTACTGTGACCCTCATGACTAGCTCCTTTTCAGGAAAGGTGGCCAGTTTATATGGGACTTTATGAATTACCCCTATAAAGGGGACCTCTCTAGAGTCCATAGCATACAACTTCACAAAATTTTTGTCCACCTTTAGGCCCATTTCCTCCATTATTCTAACTATCATAACAGTATTTGAAGCACCAAAATCTATCATATAGTTTCTAAGAAATTTCCCATCAATGATCAAGATCAAAAAGAGAGAATTGACCAAACTTGGATTTAGAAGGATGGAAGTTCCTAGATAAATCTGAGGATTCTTAGTAATTAATGCTCTTACCTCAATGTCCTCTTCTTGGCTCTTACTTGTTTCAGGTGCAACCACCACTACTTTTTATTTTCTATTTCCTACAATGTTGTAATAATAGCCATTGCTTTGTTCTTATGGTCGTCGATCCTCATCATCTCAATAAATGGGATTGTAACCCAACTTTGAGATAATACCTAAAACATATCAATGGGAGAATAAGTTGGTGTCTCTAGAAGTGCTATCTCCCAAGTGACTACCTTGTCAATTTGGTTATCAATTTTTTCAATGACAGACTTCAAATTTTTGGCCTTTGGATCCTAATGTGTAACTTAAATAGTAACCTTTGCTTTGCTACCTTTCTTAGCCCAAATTATCATTTCTTTAACTTCTTTGGGCTTGGTATCTTCCTTCTTACCCTCTATCTTGACTCCTTTACTATAATCATTTTTCTCTTTAATGAATAAGCCTCTAGGATGGCCTTGATTTCCACTCACCACCCTATTCCTCAAGTGGAGATCACTTCTTGCTTGAGATCTAGCAGCTAGTGCAATTATATATTTCTCTATTTCTTCAATTGAAGGTCTTCTTAAGGAAAAATTGCATGCCTCAAGATTATTAGTGTATTCATCATCCCTTTCCTCATCTAAGAATACTTGTTGATGGTTTAGATCTGCTTCATACATGTCTTTGCACATTCACATGATTTGTGTTAGCATCATCACTAGAAAAATAATCGCTACATTCTAGGTCTGACTTAGTCATGAATACATTTGCAGTGTCATCTAGATTATGTGGAGAATCAAGATCCTTCTAATCATCTTGAGTTTCTTCCAAAGATCTTGCCACTACACATTGTTGTGATGAATAGGGCATCTCACACACTCTACACCATGGTAAATCTTCAACAACATTTGTTGTAATCATATGTAAGGAGTTAGGTGTAGCCATTTTTTTTTTGTTTATTCTTAACTAGCTTCCCATTATGAAAAATTGTATGGTAAGGATAATATTGAAGTCTTGGGGGCCTCTCATTCCTCTAGAACCGAGGTTTTTCATTCTTTTCCTTCTTCTGCGACAAATTCAGGACTTGATCAAGCTTCTCATTTGAGGATACAGTTGTAACTACTTTCTTAGTTTGAGATTTTGAGTTCTTAGAAGGCCTAGGGTTATCCCTTCTACCAAATTTACTAGATTCCCTTCTATTATTTTCAATATTTACTACCATCATGTAAGCTTCCCTTAGAGACTATGGATTCTTGTCTCTAAGCAAATAACACATCTTAGAGTTATATGTGCTACAATACACAACCAAAAATGATCTCTCATTGGGCCTTAGGAATACAAGAACTTTATACATTGCCTTCTAGAACCTCACATTGAACTTAGTAGCCATTTCATTATGCCCATTTATGATATTATTGAAGACATTTAACTTAAACTGTGGATCAGTTTGGTCCCTGTATTTCTCTCTCCAAATTTGAAAGAATGAATCCTTAGAATCTTTTCTTGGATTTGGAAAGCCTCTATACTAATCCCTTACATCTTCTTTTAGGGATTGCATAAGTATTTCATAGCCACATCCTCATCCCACAATTTAAAGTCTTCTACAAAAATCTGAAAAACCTTTAAATGGTCTTCACCACTAAGAGCATTGTTGCCAATAAAATTGGGAACATGTTTCCTTGCATTGTCTGGAACTTGATTTGGGTATCCTAAGATATTTTCAAAACATAGTTGCCTATACCTATCAGTATGCAATAATCTTCTCCCAGCAGGTCCTTATTCCTCATCTTGGCTATCATTTCCTCTCCTCCATTCACTATTATGTACAGGTCTTCTATGTTGAGAAACATATGGATCACTGAAGGGAATGGTTCTAGCTTTATCTTCAAGTGGTGAGGAAGAACTAGAGGGGTTACCAGTGGGTGAAGTTTTGTCACTATCATGAGGGCTTGATGAGGATTTGCGGCCTTGAGGGCTCTAGTCTTTAGGGATAGTATATATTTCAATGTGAATTCCAAGAAACTATTTTTTTTTCCATTTCTTTGTTTATAGCCAGTAGTTCCATCTCCTTCATTTTCCTATCCAATTCTTCATTTTCTTTCATTAATTTATCTAGGAATTAAATAGAATTATCTTGTGATGTATCTTTCTTGAAAGTACCTCCCTCATTAATTTTTACCCCTTCATTAGCTTTTCTATCTTCCATAGGTCATTTCCCTTTATCAACATCATGGATTCTCACTTAGTATTCTTGGGAGGAGGAGTAGATGGGATAAAAGTCCTTTCAGTAGTATTGGCCTATGGACCTACAACAATATTATTAGTTGAGGAGTTTATAGGGATCCTTCCCACAATTTCTTGCACAAAGAACTCACCCTCTTCATTAGCTTGAGTTGCCAATTTATCTAATGCCTCCATCTCCTCAACCTTCCTTCTTAACATATCCCTCTGCATCATAACATCCCTAATTCTCCTCTCCTTTTCTCCATCCCTCTTCTTTTTATTTTCATGGCATTTAGATGCTTTCTGATTGAGCAAATGCATATGATTCAACACTTCTTCATCTGGAAAAGTGGATTCTCTATAAGATACTACTATCGTCTCAAGTTGGTGGGGATCAACATTATGAGAAACTTCCCCTCCAGTTAACAAATCAGGAGGGACATGGGTATATGTATGGGAATTTGGTGTGATATATCCTTTGGGTCTAGCACACCTAGCACTAGCGTTATCCTTTTGTATTCTATCACTTTCTATTCTATCCTTTTCTCTCTGCTTCTCGGCTTTCATATTAGGGCTTGAGCAATACTCATTTACAACATACTTCATAAAGACCTCTCCCCTCTCATTATAAGTATTATCACTAAACTTGAATAGATTATTTTCACATTCAGAACTAGAACTAGAATGCATTTCATGTTCAAGGGTGGGATGAGGGGTAGACTTACCTTTTCCTACATCTTTTGATTTTATCCATAACCTGTGTAAGTTGATGTTCTTTGTTAATTCACCTTCCAACTTCTATTTAGGATGCTTCTTCATATGGCCTCACGCTCCTCTAATTTGTTCTTGAATCTTCTTCATTTTTTTTACCAGGTTATTTTCTTTCTTTATAATTTTCCTCTTCACTTCTTTAATGTCCTTGAATACTGACTCACACTAATGCAGAGTTGATAGAGTTGCCACACAAATTCCCTGGGAAAAATTAGTAGCAATTTTTCCACACTTTATGCAAATATTAATAGATCCTTAGAAACTGAGATAACTTCAACACATATGACATGCCTTTACATGAAACTTTGAATGCATGCTTTGAAGACATATAGACAAGAAACCTATCAGGAGCCTAAATGAAAATTTTGACAACTATTTAAGCTAAACTAAGTAGACACCTTTAATTGATTGAATCTATAAGTAAATATCACCCTATAACATGTTGATATATGATAAGGATTTCTTGAGAACTAATTTTTTAAATACTTACATCCCCAGTAGAGTCACCATTATGTTGGTTTTCTACAAAAACCAAGCAGGTATCATCAGGTACCTATGAAATTTCCATACTTGATTCTTGAATACATGCAAGACGAGTGGCCAAAAAAGATATATAGCACCTAATTGCTCTATCTCCTACAATTTGAGCTCTATAAAACCTAGGAGGGTGATCCAAGAGTTACACAACTCCTTGAATGAAATATACAACTGAAGCTAAGAATATACAACAACACAAAATATTAAAAATTTAAGATAGATCAATGATTATTTAAAAGATCATTCTCATGTTAGGTAGCTGGAATCATGCAAAAGACTTAACAGGGTTATGATTAGTGTCATTATCTATGGTCTAGGAGTCTGAGCAAATTGAAATATAAGGTATATTTAATACTAAACACCCAAGATCTAAGTGATTTTCATTTGTAATTCACAAATTTTTAACCAAATTCTAAAGACTAATTATTAGATTCAATGACCTTGCATGTGAATTAGAGCTAAAACTAAAACATTTATCAAAGTATGAAATGATGAAAATTAATGAAATGATCACTGATTAATATTTTCATTAATAATTTGAATACAAAGCCAAAATGGAGAGACTATAGACTTGGAAAATCTCCATTATCATTAAGATGTGTTCAAGAACCATACATTAGACAAAACCTTAGCATATGCACTCTACGTTCTTAAATTTCACAATTCAGTTCTAGAATTGAACAAAAGACCCCCAGAAATGACCCTGAATTCCCTTTTCTAGAACAAGGGAGCAAAAACAAGCTTCGGGCCAGATGTACACATGTCACACTCTAATTGGACCACTAAAAGACATATTCCCTAATTCAGTTATTTTTGCATTCTTCAAAATGGAGGGTATATACATAAGATAGATTATTTACATTCGTTGTAAGGAGCAACTTTTCCTTCCAAAAAGCACATGTCGGAAAGAATAATCTGCTTTGTTATAACATCTCTACTTCATCAAGAAAGATGAAAAAAAAATGTAGAAAAAATGTTGATTTACATCTTAGTCAGCATTCCACATCATCAATAGATGATACTTTCTTGTGAAACATATATTTTATACATTGTAACTTCTAAGGTGGGACCTATACAATACTTGACCAATTATATGTTTCACATCCATGTTTACAAACCAAATTGGCCAACCAATACTCTTCCCCATTCTTCATATTCCTCATCTGATGTCTAATTGAAATCGATAACTTTATCTAATGTCTTCCTGTATGGAGAGTACTTGGTTATTATAGAATTGGATTCCTTGTCAAAGTCCTCAAGAAAGCTAACAATAAATGACAACTTTCCCAAAGTTTCATTAGAGACATTAATATCAACTTATTTACAAATTTCGTTCACCTGGGAATCAATAATGTCATCCATCTCTCTTTTCCATACTTGTAATGGTATTATTTCATAATTAGTGAGTAGAATATCTAGAAATGGTGGAAATTCCACCAGATCATAATGATATATTAATTCTTTTATCTTTTGCTCTAGTGGGGCTATGTATCCCTAAAAATTTTGCTCGCTTAATTCACACACAAATGTATAGGTTGGAAGTACATTAGGATGCTTATATTTATGTTGGTCAACTCCAACTACTATTAGCCTTAATCTATTAGCTCTTGGGATCCACTTGTTCAAGATTGGCATGGCCAACTCTTTATCCCTTTGGGACAATCCTATTGCTCACATCATCAGGGCACAATTGTCATGTAAACTATTCAGTCTAGCCTAAATCTTCTCATTTAGATGCTTCAAGATAGTATGAATTTTTTTTGATACATTTCAATACATTGCATCCTAATCCTTTTCCAAAAACTTCTTATATGTCTCAAATTGTAAAAGAAGTTGCTGCCTTGTTTTCTCATCGGATGAGCTATTACATTGTTTTCTCGATTCCTCTGCTAAGAGTGATCCATGTCCTAAACTATATGGCACCATTGCTAATATTTAACCATGAGGTGAAAGTGAGGAAGATGTAATTGGAGATGTTAGAGGTGGGTAGCTTGAGCTGGGCTGACCATGTTCTATTTGGATTTCTCCTCTTTGTTTATAAAATGATAATTTAGTTTCTAATATAGCCACCTTTTTTTGACTATTATCATATTCACTGAGAAGCTCTCAGTATTTATTCCTTAGGTCATCCCTCTCTGGGGTGAGACTTTCCATAGTTGTTTTAGTGAACCTAGAAACATTGATAGCCATGTCTATTGCCTCTAAAGCTATGGTATCAACATTTCTATTCACAAGCAATTATCCATTGAAATCTAATGGGTATGTGCAGGATCATCATGGAAAAAAAAGGCCCTTAAGTGGAAAAAAAATTAGAAAAATCAGAGTTAGGAAATTTGACATAAAAATTTGAACAAGTTGTCTATATTATTTAAAAAATATGTAAGAATAGAACTTGTATCAAATTGAATGTAGTTTCTAAACTACTAGGTTTGTTAAAAAAAAAAAAAACCAATTTGGTGAAAATTTGAAATTTCAATGTAGTAGTACTTAAATTTCAAGGAAAAAATAAGAAGTACATGTCTGTCTGACCACCCTAACCATAATAAAATGATAATATTTTTTTATAATATTTTAGATATAAGTATAGGACTCATCTCCCAATGTGATGCATATTTTTTTGTAATTTTTTTCCAAGTAAATAATTAATTATTAATTTTTTATTACAACTTTTAAAAAATATGAAAAACTCGTATGTCTGACCACGTTAACTTGGTCAAAACTTCATGGAATTCAATTTTTATTTTTTTAATCCTATAGTATGCGAAACAGAGAATGTGATGCATGTTTTGTATTCAAAAAATGTGATACCGTTTGAAAGCTATAGATGTTTTTCAATCAATCTATCAATCAGGACTTTAATCATAATTTGAATAGAAAATGAATAATAATTACTTATTAAATTCAAAGTAAAGTATAATTTATATTGGTGTAAAGATAAGAATATCCTTTAAAAACCCTTTTCATTTCATCAATTTTGGAAAAAAAAGAGTTGTCAGCCATATACCCATCATATTGCCACTTTTTGGCCCATCATGATCTTGCACATACCTTGATGGCTCTACAAGGACTAGTTTCCCGGATCCCATAGATGGGTATGTGCAGGATCATGATGGGTCAAAAAGTGGTGATATGATGGGTATGTGTAGGGTATGTGGCTGATGCATTTTTTATACCCAAAATTGATGAAACAAAAAGGGTTTTTAAAGTAGATTCTCAACTTTCCACCAATATAAATTATGCTTAATTTGAATTTAATAAATAATTATTATTCATTTTCTATTTGAATTATTACTAAAGTCTGATTGATAGGTTGATTGAAATACATCTACAACTTTCAAATAGTATCATATTTTTTGAATCTAAAATATGTGTCACATTCGATGCTTCACATAGTATAGGATTAAAAAAGAAAAAAAATCCATGAAGTTTTGACCAAGTTAAGGTGGTCAGATATACAAGTTCTTACATTTTTAAAAAGTTGTAATAAAAAAAATTATAAAAAAGATATGCATCACATAGGGACATGAGTCCTACACTTATATCTAAAATATTATAAAAAAATATTATCATTTTATTGTGGTTAGGGTGGTCAGACAAACACCAACTTCTTATTTTTTCCCTAATATTTAAGTACTACTGCATTGAAATTTCAAATTTTCACCCAATAGATTTTTAAAAAAAAATAAACCTAGTAGTTTAGAAACTAAATTCAATTTTCTATAGATTCTATTCTTACATATTTTTGAAATAATATAGATAACTTATTCAATTTTTTATGTCAAGTTGCCTAACTCTATTTTTTTTAAAAAAAATTGCCACTTAAGGGCTTATTTTTTCCATGATCCTACACATACCTAAATAGTGAGCATATTACACATACCTAATAGTGAGCATATTCCCAATGCATCCCAATCCTCATTAAATGTTGAACCCTGAAGTGTGATTTCCAGCTCTTCTTCTATTTGCACCAGAGGCCTTTTAGCCCTCCTTATGGCATCTAGGACAATAGCTTCAACAATGTTTCATTCTAGTAGTAGTAGCACAACACACTTCTTTAGAAGCTCTCTGCCATCCTAGGCATTAATATTTTAAAACTCATACTTCATAATACTTCTTAGATTTTCTTGAATGACACTTTTAGGAAACTCTAGATGCAAACTTCTTTCAATGGCCACTTTCTCTTAATATTTTGTAGCTTTGGATCTCCACTAGAAATATTTGAATGCAAACATTTCAATAAAGGAATCATCCTCCATAAACTCTTTACAAGCTTATATTCTTAGATCATCTACAATTTTTAGACCACTAATGTCATGCTTTCCCAATTTGATACTGTTATATCCTGAACTTGACGCAATTGCCCCTTCAGGAGGAGGAATTCCTAGTTGCATATCTTAAGGAGTGATATAGATGTCATCCTCATATGTATCATAATATTTTACCACTCCTCTTACCTTAGTTCTTTTCTTCTTTAGATGTGGTTGCTTAGGAGGAACGTGAATTTCAAGGGGTGAATCAAAATCAATTACAGGAAAATGAGCCTATGTGGGAGGTTGTGGATTTGCACTCTCAGGAGAATCTTCCTTTGGCCCTTTAGAAGTGATAGGGGCTAGCAAGCTTTGTTCTTCATCTATTGCTTTCTTCCTCCTAGAGTAAATTCTAAATTTCTTAGGTGGCTAGTATGTAGGCCTTTCTTCCAATGTTACTTCAACATATTCTTCAACCACCCTTTCCTTTCCTTTATCTATGAATTTTTGTTGTTCCTTTAACATACCAACTACATTTTAAAAAATTTCCATAACATGCATGACTTTGCTAAATTCCATAAGTATGTTTGGTAGAGGATCATATTGGGCATCCTTCTATCACTTTTCTTCTACCATCTTCTTATAAGCAAGGTATTTAGCTTTCCTTTCATCTTGTTCTTCAAAGCTAAGAAAATTCCTAATGACATCTTCAGGATAATAAAAAATATGTACAAAATTACATATTTTCTTATTTGATTTTTGTTTAGTAAGGAAGCCGTCAGCATCATGATTCCTTGGGTGCATAGTCATCAACTTATAAGGCACCAATATATGTTCTATTTTCTTCCATTCCCTTTACACTAGAACATAATCAACAAAAACTAGCCACTATGGAAAGAATGACTGCTTCCTTGTTGTATCAGGTAGATGCATTATCTGTGAATCTCGTAGTTGCCTCATGATTTCAAGGAATCCTATCCTCAAAGGAACACCTCTTGGAAAAACATATGGGTCCAGACCATTTCCATATACTCTTAAAATTGTCTTGTCAGGATATAAAATCAAGTCTCCCCAATTATGACTCAAGTTCAAGTCTAGCCTCATCTCCATGGGTCTTAGGAACTCATGAATTTATCTAGGAATTATTGGTGGTTCATATATGAATGACTTCCTTATTTTTGATGCAAAAGTATTTTGAAACACTTAAAATTTGAATTTCTTGTCTTCTTTGTCCATAATTCGGGTCCAACACATGCAAGTCAACGCCTTCCTCTTTTCTTCTCAAAGTATAATCCTTTTCAAAAATATTTTGTCCTCTATGTAAAAAAATGTGCATTAATAGTGAATACCACCAAAACTTTACCCATTTTTTCCTTCCTTCAGCTCAACTAAGCCTTTGTGGATGCATTCTGCTAGATAAGTACCATAATCATAGATAATACTATACAATGGGTGTTGCAAATGTGTGGCAAAATAACTTTTTTATTTTTGCAAAGTGTCAGGTGGATTACAATCAATGATTTGACACAAAGAATACATAGTCTTTCTAAAATAACTAGAAAAATAGCTCATTGGAAAATGTTCAAGATCCTTCTCACCAATCTTGATCTACCTCTTATGTTTCCTAGTACCAGTCATAGCAGTATGTAGAGGTAACATATTTTTTTTAATGAACACCTTGGTATTGTTTTGTTCTTTTCTAATATCATCCATATCCAAAGGGACCATATCTTGACTCCACTCATGCAAGTCAAAGATTTTTTCAATTTCCTTCCTAGTTATCCTTACCATATCTACCCCATAAAATTTCTTGACCATCCTGGAAACTAGATCATACCTTGAGGAAATATCCTTGAAAAGATCAACATTCACATATACATTGGGAAGAATCAACTTTCCCATATCCAACCTCCAAGTACTATTGAGAGGAGCTTCAAGGTTCTTATTCCTGAACCAATGTTGAAACAACTGCCACCCAATGTAAGATACTTTGACATCCTTTATGAAGAAACCTTTATCCATTACTCCCTCTTTTACAATAGGGCCATGAAACAAAACCTTTCCTTCTCATTTTTTATTCGTAGATGGGGGTAGCAAGTAAATTACATCTTTTGAGAATGGTATAGACTAGGTTGAAGAGGTGGGAATTCGTACTTTGGGAGCAATGGCTTTTATGTATACTATAGTTCCAACGAGAAGAATTTAAACTATCAACCTCCTAATTGCAACCTATGACTTGGAACAAATGCTAATTCCAGATGATTTTACAGGGTTACATCCTTTTAAAGAAAAAATTAACCCTAATTCAAAGTAATGAAAGGAAAGCAATAAAATGCACTCCTCTGAAAGTAACTTGAAAGTGAACCCTAATTCAAAAAATTGAAAAAGCATAAAACTATTTTTTTCATACTTACAACTTTCAATTGTGATAAACCCTAATACTAGTTAGGATGACTTCTACAAATTATTTCTTTCAATTCTTTGTATCACTCCACACATGTCTTCAAATCCCAAAATAGCAAGAACTAACTGTATACACAAATTTTGAAGGAAATTGAATAAGTTTATAGGTAAAAATTGCAATGGCAATAATTCATAGCTTTGAATGTGCATTTTTGATCCTCAGCTAAGGTGGCCTTCTCGAATGACTCAAATTGAGTCAATTGCATTTGAATTTGAATCATTTCTCCAACATGGACAAGTGGCCAATAGAAACATGTCAACTGGACCTTCTTCAGGTACTTGTTGGCTCCACCCACTAGTGGCCATAAAGTGTATGTGGTAGCTTCTCACAAGTCTCATTACTTTTAACGAGCCTACATCTTACCTCCACAAGATGGCAGGGAATGGTGGTGATCACCTTTCATCTTTCAATAGTCATTGTTAATCTTAAAACCCTGAGCATTGGAATGGAACACAATGGATAGGCCCACATACCTGATGAAACATGTGTCAACATTTCACTGATCTCACAATGATTAAACTATTGTCACTTGAGATGTGTGAGCCAGCAGGGAATGACCCAGATTAAATCCCACACTCTCGTGATCTTCAAACCTACACATGTGATGAAGTTATTCATAAAAGAGGGCCTTGACTAGGCAGATGAGGATTTAACCTTGGAGATCAATGGTTTAAACTTAAGTCACATATGGGAAAAATATTAGAACTTGACTTTGGAAGAATTCAAATTCTTTGTAACTAGTAGTGACCAAATAACCTAAACAAAGGGGACAGTAAGGAATGCATAACGATGACTCAAAATATAACTTATACCACCAGCAACCAGGGGAACAAGTCAACAAAAATTTAGAATTCCCAAGGAGTTTACATGGATTAATTGGAAACAAGGTTACCTAAGGAAAACCTTAAACCCTACCAATGGGATACATGTGACATTCTAATACCAAGCACAAAATGGTCTCAAAATATTAGGAATTTTGGGGTCTCCATCAAGAAGAAAAGGGAAAAGCTAACATTTGAATTAAAATAATATTTAATTCAAAAATGGGGGGGAGGGGAAGGACCATGATATTTAAAAGCTTAATAAAAGTCTAGAAAAAGTGTGAAAGTCATTTACAATTCCTTACAACACATTTACAAGAAATACATTTTATTCAATTTGTGAGGGTCTGAGACCTAATGTGGATGTGTAAAACACCTCAAAACACTAGATCAAGGTGATATTAAGTCCAATTTATCATGAATTATTTTGATTTCAAGCAGGAGACCCTTTTATCTATGGCACATTTAGCCCCCACTTTAGTGAGAGGATGAACTTGCTTCAAACACACACTAAAGTAGACATTCAAGAGATTCAAGTGTACAAATGCATATCACAAAGAATAAAAAATATCAAAGGAGGTTATGCAAGCCCCCAAAACCCAAGATCCTAAGTCCAATCATCAAGATACAAAATCTTGAAATGGCAAGAAGAAAAATATTAAAATGACAAGGTGGATCAAGCTTTGATCATTTGTCTAGCTAGTTGTGGATCAAATCTAGGCTTGTTTGTTTCAATTTTTTTTTTTGAATGTCTTGTAAAATTTTTGTTAAAGGGGATTTTGTTTTGTTCATGTAAGGTCTTCTCATGGGGAGCATCGTACCTATTGTCCCCAAGAGAGGATAGGTCAAGAAGTTAGATCGTTATCCATGGGATGCATCATTCACATTAGGCCACTTTGGTTGAACATTATACCTAGTGTAAGATCATTATCCATGGGATGCCTCATTAATATCAAGACACTTCAATTTATCATACACTCTTGAAAGGAATGAAACCCAATGAAACCACCAAGAAGAGGACATGTCACAAGGAAAAGTAAGTCACACCATGAAATTCGCAAAATATGTTGCTGATGTATACCCCCACTTTAAAGTGGTTTCTAACACCATTACTATGAGAAATTGCTTTAAAGTAGAAGAAGGAGACATGAGTGCTTATTCACAAAGCCCTATGCGAATTCATATGTTTTTGATAAGCTACGTCATGAAAAAGAGTAGTATGTCACATGCATGTCAATCTTAAGACATATCATCCACAACTCAAGCTTGCCCATATAGGTTCATGAAATGTTAATGAATAGTCAAAAGGGAGAAAGACAAGTGACATACAGGGAAAATTATTTCTAACACTTTTTCCCCACTTAGTACAGGACAAGGGTGAGCCTGAAATGGATGACCATATGCTGCCCCTTGCAAGGGATGCAAAAGATCAATAGTAAGTATGCTAGTATCCTATAACTATTACATGGCAAGGAGCAGCAACTAATGTTATTTATTTAGAGAAGGAAACAAATTTTCTACTTGATACATGTTTAATGAGATAACTATCAATTTAGGATGTACCGAGGGTAGAGTTTTCTTAGAAGAATCTTTTGTGATAGTATTGATGTTGAGTGAAGGTTTGTTTGATGGTTTGATTTCTATGAAAGGAAAATCATGATTTGTCTCTTGTGTTTTAAGCTTTAAAGCATTGATGTTTGTGTGTACCATGATACCTTTCCTATTAAGATATTTTTTAGGAGAGAAGAAATTAAGATGTTGATCGCATTCGATTAATGGGTTTTGTAGAGTAACTTCAATGCAAGGAGAAGGGGCATCAAGAGAAGAAAAAGCATCACATTCATGTTGTTCAATAATTGGATTCTATTTCTCAATTGTGTATTATTGGATGGGGAAACATTAGGAAAGGGAGAAAGAATATTCTCATAATTTTCAAAGAATAGTTCATCTAATCCCAATATATCTTCTTCACAAGTAGGAGAGTTATTAGGAGAAGAAAAAATATTATTATCATGATTATCTATGATTACATCCCTTTGTCCAATAATGTCTTCCAAAATAGGAGAAGAAAAATAGGCCATAAAGGTTTGATCATCTAATTCCAATATATCCTCCTCACAAATAATGTGATTGTAATTGTTGCTAACAAAAACACTGTCACAAATAGGGGAGGATTGAGAAGTTATAGAAGATGAGCTTTCAAATTAGGAGAGGTTATAGAAGAGGAGCTTTCAAAATTTTCATGATTCTCAATCAGTGTATCTTATAACTCAAAAATTCCTTCATCACATGTAGGAGAGTTATTAGGAGAAGAGGAACTATGATTACCATGATTTTATATTCTTTCACGTTCTTCTATCACTTGATTCCCACAAATAAAAGAGATGTTAGAGGGTGTAGAATTATGGATTGTTTCAACATTGTTGCACTAAGAAACTCTCATAACCAAGAAATATATTAGAAGGATGACTAGGAGTTTCATGGTTACCAATTATTAGACTTTTTTGTTCAAATAAGTCATCCCAAATGGTAGGGCTATTAGGAAAGGGAGGAATAAGATTCTCATTAGTCTCAATGAGGATATATTCTAACACAAGACTATCTTCTTCATGTCTAGAGAAGATAGTGAGAGAAGAAAAGGTTTGATTCTCATTATTATCCACACTTACATCTTCATGTTCTAGAATGTCTTCTTGAGTATGGGAGGTAGGATTTTCATAGCTCTCAATCATATGCTTCACACAAATATGTTTTCCATGATCATTAAATAAAGAATTTTTATAATTAGGGGCTTTATTGATAATTAGGGGAGGTGTTTGGAGTAGTGGCAATGATCTTAGTTTTGTCTTTCCAAGCGGGCGGAGGAGGAAGACAAGCAATACTTTCATGATCTTCAATGATTGTATCTTCTTTCACCAAGATACCTTCATCACCAATGTGAGAGATATCGAGAGAAGAAAAAGTATGATTATCACGAGTATCAATTCCTTCATCCTCTTATGTCAAACCTTTAGTGGATGATCTAGGAGAGATGAAGTATTTAAGGGCTTCATCTAACATGTCTAAATCATCACTATTAAAGGGATTGGATGATATGATTTTTCTAAATTGAATCTTTTTTGGAATTGGGTCATTTGATGTATTTTAATTTTTGTTTTTATTTTCTAATGAAGTTGATCTAAATGGGCTATAAACTAATGTTGAAAATGAACATTGTAAAAATATAATGCTATCCATAATCACCATTAAAGAAAAGGATGCTTATTCTAATGATTTAAATGGAATAGAAAATAACTATATTGAAAAAAGAAATTATTGCAAATAGAAATTAAAAAATGGGAAACTAAATGTTGAAAAAATGAAGCTAAATGTGTACTGGGACTGATTCACCAAGAGTCACAAATTAGTCTGAGTAGGGGTTGGTGCAGGAGCACCTAGGAAACACTAAACATTCAGGAAGTCTAGAAATTTTTTTTTTTTTCGTGTATTATAATTTTGAAAGGTCATGTTGAAAATTTAGATGGAATTAGAGGTTTAAGTATATGTCTTACTTTGTAGTGATCAGTAGGTTAAGGAGTGGAAAGGGTGGATGAGTTATGAAACTCATTTTTCTTAGTTTACTAGTAATTGGCAAAAGTTGCAAAATGGGGCATTTTGAAAATTTTCTGCTTTGGAACTAACATGCCCACCAAGGGAAGGATAACTACCTTGTGTTGAACTATTTAGGGTGTTCCGCGACCTGAGAGTAGGGTTGGAAATCATTTTGGTATTTTCTTTGAAGTTTGGAACTTGAGGAAAATAGTTTTTTTAAGTGCATTTATTGTTTCAAAGTAGAGATTTAATGGATTGCATCTGTTACTGTGTTTAGTGTAAGATGTAGTGTGGTAATCTCCCAAGCATTGTGTGTAAATTATTTTCTTTCTGTATTCATTTTCAATCATTGTTTGTAATTAGTTGGCTTTAACCCTGTTACTGCTTTGAACTACACAGTCTGTAAAGAATGGAGTGCTATACCACTTTCCCACCATAAAACATGTACGGACCTTTAGGAAAAGTGACTGGGCTCCATGTGTGTAAATATGGTAGGTTTTAGGGTTTTTTGTGAGCACAGGAGCTATTGGAAAAGTCTTGCCCTACTCGAGCTAGGAAGAGTCTGGCTAGGGAAGACAAGAAGTGCAGAGAACATAAGTTGCAAGGGTGATGAAATTTTGTTGAATTTCCATTTTGAGAAGTTAGATGTGAGTCTTACCAAGGTCTGGTGAATAGGAGGAACTTCCAGCAATTCATTTGGTAGGTGAAACACTTAGTAGATTGAAAGTAGCAAGAAAGGGCTTAAAAACCCTAATTTTGGTCCATTTTCAAGTGGAGGCATTGTACGGCTGATGAAGACTCAAGACCTCAAAAATCCTTGAGAGGTTTCCATTTGAAGCAAGAAACTCAAAGAAAGATTGGGGTTTCTTTCGAGAAATAGTCAATCAGTTTTCTTAGAGAAGGAGGCCTAATTGGGGCTCTTAGGCTAGTAGCCTTTTTAACCCTAAGTGAGGGTTTGATGAAAGAGACCAAGAAATGGAGATAAGAGGATACTCAAGAACCAAAATTTGATGGATTGTAATGAATTAAAACACCTCCACACCCGTGCAAATCAAAGTTTAAACATTGGAGGTATAGTTAGTCTTTAGGGTAGATTAAAGGCTAGGGAAGAGTTAGGGTTATTGCACCAAGATGGACTTTGTTTGTTAATTTGTGATAGTAGTGGGGTTGGCCATGAGAACAAGGGGTACCTAAACATGAGAAGGGTCCTATAGGTTAAGCTGGTAAGCAAAACACCAAGGAGGTCTTGCAAGCAAGACCTAGAGCAGGAATCTATGATTGATTCCTCCAACCGCCTCCCTATCAGATTGGTATCAGAGCAAGTTAAAGATTTGGGAAGAATCTTGTATGTCAGACCTTGAATCTAGTGGTTCTACCATCATGGTGAAAAATGCTGAATTGGCCAAGATGGTTGAAGAACAGGAGGAAGAAAATAGGCTAATGAGGGAAAGAATAGCCCAACTTGGGCAAGTAATGAGGAACGTGTGGTTGGAAGGAAGGGTACCAAAGGAAGAAGAGGTTGCAGAGGAAGACAAGACCCCTCAACCTGACCCTGTTTTGAAAGAAGAGCCTTTCTTGAAAGCATTGAAGGCATACCACTGTTTAGTGGAAAAATGGAATCTAATTTAGTCATGGATTTGATAGAGGGAATGGAAAACCATTTTGAATGTGATGGAGTCACTGAAGCACATAAGGTAATGGTGGCCAAATCAAGGTTAAGAGGTTCTACCTTGACATGGTGGAAGTTCATTCAGAAAGAGGGAAAAATAACTTAAGCATCCTATCTCTACTTAGAAGGGAATGGTTGCCAAGGTAAGAGAAGCATACATGCTAGGTGATTATGAGATTCAGTTGCATAAGAAAAGACAGAGCTTGAGGCAAAGAGATCAAGATGTGAACTCTTATACTAAGGAGTTTAAAAAACTTTGCATGAGGTCTAATGTGAGAGAGGATGAAAGTCTCAAGGTGGCTAGATATCTTAACGACTTGAAGTGGAACATTCAAGAGGAGATAACTCTTCTAAGTCCCAAGACAGTACACCAATGCTACCAATTAGCTATTAATATTGAGGAAAGAAGCAAGAGGAAACCAGACCAAGCTTCTAAAAGTAGAGTCAAAGGAAAAGATCAACGCGGACATAGAGGTGGATATCAAGGTAGAGGGACTGAACAAAGAAACCAAG
Source organism: Sequoia sempervirens (assembly GCA_007258455.2). Classification (NCBI taxonomy): domain Eukaryota; kingdom Viridiplantae; phylum Streptophyta; class Pinopsida; order Cupressales; family Cupressaceae; genus Sequoia; species Sequoia sempervirens. The sequence goes on along the minus strand of VDFB02281492.1, from coordinate 698,806,533 downwards.
GAGAGTCTAAACTCACAGAGCATGGAGGTGAAACAACTTCTAAAGGAGGATATTATAAAGGTAGAGGACCTCGAGGAGGTTCAAATAGAGGAAGAGGAGTAGGAAAAAGTAGCTCATACTTTGCCAATATGAGATGTTATAACTGTGGTCAAGTAGGACATCCAACTTATAGGTGCCTGGAGAAAGCATCTTCATCAAATACTGAGAAGAGAGTGGCATATGCTCAAGAAGACACTATGAGTGTCAAATCACTAGAGGTTAGTCACATTGGATCAGAAGTGGGGGAGAATCTGAGGTTTAGTAGAGTTTTGATCAGACATTCGGTCAAGGAAGAGCCAAAATAGAGAAGAGACTTATTTAGAGTGAGATGCAAAATACTTGGGAAAGTATGCAAGGTTATTGTGGATTCAGGTTCAACTGATAACATCATCTCTGAGGAGGAAGTAAGGAAGTTGAAATTAGAGAAAATACCACATACTAATCCCTACAAGGTGACATGGTTGAATAAAGGACATAGTGTTCTTGTCAATGAGTAGACAACGGTGGAATTATCCATTGGAGGGTACAAAGATAAATTGATTTGTGATTTTTTACCCACGAATGCATGCCATCTTCTAATGGGAAGACAATGGCAGTATGATAGAGGTGCCATCTATGATGGAAAAGCTAATACTATCTCATTCAAGAAGGATGGAAAGACATTCAAGTTGTAGTCACTGTCAAATGAGGAAGGACAGTCAAAGGCCCCTAGTGTCTTATTAAGCAGTTGAAAAGAGTTCATCAACAACCTACATCAGGGAGGTGAAGGATATGTGATCATGGTGCAACCCAAGGGAGAGGACAAGACTGAGAAAATAGTCATACCCGGAGCAATCCAGAAGTTGCTTGAGAAGTATAAGGACATAGTGAGTGATGGACCACCAACAACCTTACCTCCACAAAGAGCCATTAGTCATTAGATTGAATTCATACCAGGGGCTTCATTACCAAACAAAGTAGAATACAAGCTTACACCTGATTAGAATCTAGAGGTAGCTATACAAGTGCAGGAGTTGTTAGATCAAGGATTAAGTAGGAAGAGCATCAACCCATGTGCAGTACCAGTGGTATTAGTAACCAAGAAAGGTGGTAAGTGGAGGTTATGCACTGACTCAAGAGAAATAAATAGGATCACAATCAAGTATAGGTTCCCTATTCCTAGGATTGAGGACTTGATGGATTCTCTTGGAGGAGCTCAGTATTTCACCAAGTTGGATCTCAAGAGTGGATACCATCAGATCAGAATCAAGGATGGAGATGAGTGGAAGACAAATTTTAAGACAAATCACAGGTTGTATGAGTGGAGAGTTATGCCATTTGGCCTCTCTAATGCCCCAGCACATTCATGAGGCTCATGAATGAATTTCTCAAAGACTTTACAGGGAAATTTGTGATAGTATACCTTGATGATATACTCATCTTTAGTAAGATAGCAGAAGAACACCTAAAGCATGTGGAGTTGGTTCTTAGAAGATTGAAAGAAGAGAAGTTAGCCATCAATCTAAAGAAATGCGAGTTCTTCAAACATGAGCTTGTGTATTTGGGTTTTGTAGTATCCCAAGGATCATTGAAGATGGATCCAAGCAAGGTGGAAGAAATCCTAAACTAGCCTACACCAACCATAGGGATAGAGGTAAGGAGTTTTCCTGGATTGGCTTAATTTTATAGAAAATTCATAAGGAACTTTAGTGGCATATGTGCATCAGTCCTAGATACAATCAAAGGAGGCTTAAAAACTAAGTTTAAGTGGACTCAAGAAGCTAAGAAAGGTTTTGAGAAACTGAAACAAGAAGTGGCAACTCAACCTATACTTTTGTTACCTAGTTTTTACAATTTGTTCTACTATGGAATGTGATGCCAGTGGAGTTGTAGTAGGAGGAGTTATAATCCAAGAAGGCATGCCTATAGCATTTCTTTAGTGAAAAGCTCAATGAAGCTAATGACAAAGTAATCTACCTATGACCTAGAACTATATGCTTTAGTTCAGTCACTTAGGAAGTGGAGGCATTACCTTCTACCCAAAGAGTTTGTAGTCTTTACTGACAATCAGACACTTAGCTATATCAACACTCAAGAGAAGCAAAGTAAGAGGCATGTAAAATGGATGGAATACATCCAAGATTTTACCTTCATCATCAAGCATAAGAAGGGACAGTTGAATAATGTGGCAGATGCACTAAGTAGGAGATTGCTGACAGATAGTTTTTTCATCATGTATGTTCTATCACTTTCATAAATAGAGGTGTTGTATGTTATGTGTGTTGGTAATGGTAGTAGTGGTCATTTTGGTATGTCAGTTGACTTTCCCAACATATTATGCCATTGCAGGTATCAACCTTTGACTGTGTTATGGATGTAGGACAAGGATTTGATTGATGAGAAGATTGTCAATGAAGTGATTGCAAGTTGTCAGTGGAGAGTCAGTCATAGATTAGTCTCAACTGGCTCTGGTGGTTAATTGTTATGTAACAAGATTGTATGAGGACTTGAAGGTTGGGACATGTGAAAGGTATTGCCAGTAGGAGCTATGGAGCATATGTTGTATCTCATTGAGGTACACAAAAGTTGAAGGATAAGGTAGATTTGTCAAGAAAAGATTTGCAATTTGTAGTAGGAGACTATGTCATGGTCTAGTTCAATAAATCCAGGTTGCAGAAGGGTACATCAACCAAATTGTAGATGAAAAGACTGGGACCATGCAAGGTATTAGCCAAATATGGAAAGAATGCATATAAGGTGGAACTACCTATAGATTTAGGGATCTCACCAGTGTTCAATGTAGCTGATTTGATCAGGTGTAACAAATCAGTCAAAGACATGGATCAGAATAGTAGGGATATCTTCAAGGATGTAAGCAACATAGCATTACCTACTCCAGATAAGCTGCAAGCAGAGAGGATCTTGGAGTCAAGAGTGAAAAAATCTACAAGGCATAAGGTGTACATGGAGCATCTTATAAAATGGAAGAAAAAACATGAATTTGAGGCTACTTGGGTAGATGAAGCTTAGTTTAAGAAGCATGGCATTGATGTGTCAATTATCTCTCCTCACATTCCTTAGTGTTTGTGCGGGGAGGGGGAGAATGGTGCAGGAGCACCTAGGAAACACTAGGCATTTAGGAAGTCTAGAATGAATTTTTGTTTTGGTGTGTTATTTTGAAAGGTCATCTTGACCATTTAGATGGAATTAGAGGTTTAAGTATATTTCTTACTTTGTAGTGATCGGTAGGTTAAGGAGTGGAAAGGGTGGATGAGTTATGAAACTCATTTCTCTTAGTTTACTAGTAATTGGAAAAAGTTGCAAAATGGGGCATTTTGCAACTTTGCCACTTTGGAACTAACATGCCAACCAAGGGAAGGATAAATGCCTTGTGTTGAACTATTTATGGTGTGAATTGACCTGAGAGTAGGGTTGAAAAACATTTTGGTATTTGCTTTGAAGTTTGGAAATTCAGGAAAACAGTGTTTTTAAGTGCATTTCCTGATTTTTGCTTCAAAGTAGAGCTTTAATGGATTGCATCTGTTACTTTGTTTAGTGTAAGATGTAGTGTGGTAATCTCCCAAGCATTGTGTGTAAATTATTTTCTTTCTTTATTCATTTTCAATCATTGTTTGTAATTAGTTGGCTTTAACCCTGTTGCTTCTCTGAACCAGACAACCTGTAAGGAATGGAGTGCTAGACCACTTTCCCACCATACAAATTGTATGGCCCTTTGAAAATAGTGATTAGACTCCATATGTGTAAATATGGTAGGTTTTAGGGTTTGTGTGAGCATAAGAGCTATTGGAAAAGTCTTTCCCTAGGCAAGGTAGGAACATACATTATTTCACATTTACAACATTAGTTATATTCCCACCTTGCATAACACACTTTGATTTCCTATGGTGCCATCTTGTTTTTTAATGAGTTTCAAGCATAAAAATATTTTATTTCCTCATACAATTGTAAAAAGGAAAGAAGAAAGTGGTAATTTCAATACAAAATTCAAAAAACCCTTCAAAAGCATCCACCTCAACTACTTTAGAAGATCATGAAAATTACACAACAAACTTTGATGAAACTAACTACGAACAACCAATGAATTTTAAAGGAATGAAACAACTTTATTGAAAACGTTATGAAATTATGAAGCAAATTGGATATAGTGGAAAAGGATGTGGTTCTATAGATCAAGGTATCCATGTCCCTATAGAGCCTAATATGCATGGAACAACTAATGGTCTTGGTTATTCTCCATTGAAAGAAACAAACAATCCTTCCCTTAATATCAACACTATTATAAAAGATTCCTCTAAGCCAAATTTACCATTAGTGCATCCTAAATTGATTGACACTAATGTTCTTGAGTATTATCCTTTGAAATAATTAAAAGAAATAGAGAAATCTTTGCTTAATTTCAATTTCATCACACAAAAATATAATGATTCAAATTTGATAGATTTTACACCCTTCTGTAAAAGAGAATACAAAATATCACAATCTAAAGAGTCCTGTGTGAGTAAGACACTTAATACTAAGAAAGAGAAATATATGTCAAAAAATATAGGAACATATTCTACAATTGATCAGAGAGGCAACTTGTCAAGAATCCTTTGGAAGATCATTTGATATCCCTCCCTCTAAGAACATGAAATAAATTTTACTACAAAAATTAAATTTTTACATATCATAGAGTTCATGATCATTCTAATAATTAATGAATGTAAATATTTGAGTAACAAAATTCAACATCTTAAGGAGTGTCATGCTCTTCCTTATCTTGAGGAATCTAACTCCTCTAATTGATACTAATTTTTAATCTAGTGTGTTTCTCATCAATCATCTCAACTCATCCTTCTCCTACACTAAGTGGGGGAAAGGGGTTAGGTATCCTTGTCCTTGTATGTCACTTGTCATTATCTCTTTTGGCTAGTTGACTTTCATTCATGTACATATAAGAGAAAGCTTGGGATGTGGATTACATGCCTTAAGTTGGCTTGCATGTGACATACAAAGATATATTTTGGGGGCAACCCTTTCCCTTTTCATAACATAGCTTATTGGAAGAATTTGACTTGTCATAGGGCTTTCATAGTAAACTCTAATGTCTTCTTATACTTTAAAGAAATAGTTCTAGCAACCACTTTAAAGTGGGGGCATACATCAACTCTCATGTTTCGCTATGTGATTTTATTGATTCTTGTGATTTTTCCTTTTCTTGCTGGTGTCATTGGGTTTGATTTCTTTCAAGAGTCTAATATTTTTTTGACTTGTAATATCTTGGAGACATTAGGAACAATGTTCCCTAAGAAGAGACCTTACATGAACTAAGAAAAATCCCTTTGAACATACCTTACACTATTTTACATTTACAACACTGGTTATATGGAAACCTTGCATAACAAATTTGCTTGTAGTGGTGCCATCTTGTTTGTTAATGATTTTCAAGCATACAAATATTTTCTTGCCTCATGAAGTTCTCAGTTCATTATTGTCTCTTTTAGTTATTGACATTGCATGTTTGTGTTTCTTGATGTTGGATATTATATACCTTTTGTGTGTCCTTCGTGCTTATGTTGGTTTTTCATAGGATCTTGGATCCTGGGGGTTTGTTCACCTCCTTTGATCTTTTTCATCCTTTGTCTTCTACGTTGGTACACTTGGACACCTCTTGAACATCTACTTTAGTGTGAGTTTGAAGTAGGTTCATCCTCTCGCTAAATTCGAGGCTAGATGTAATGATGGAAATTGTATGCCCTTCCTAGAGATGAAATAATTTATATCTTAATTTGGGGAATTACTAACATTAAAATGGAACTAACATCACCTTGATCTAATTTTTTCATATGTTTTACACATTCACATTGGATTTAGGGCCCTATTAAGCTAAATGGACCTAATTGTTCCTTAATTTAATTTTTCAAAGTGTATTTATTTTCACAATTAATTCTATTTTGTTTACGAGGGCCCAAAACTTAATGTGAAGGTATAAAGTCATCAAGTTATCACAAGGTTGTCATCCTCACTAAAAGTTGCATATAGGTTGCAAATCAGGGTTTTAGATCTAGAAACAAAGTGCGAAAGGAAGTGCATAGATAGGAGAGTAGAATTAGGCCTTAACCCCCTAAAAGAGTTGAGTGGGGCTATTACACCACTTATGCTACATGAGTTCCAACTTAGGTATTTTTCCTTATTTTAGTGGATTTATGTCATACACTGATAGATTCTTGTTTTGGCACAAAATCCATACTCTGGGACAAAATTTCCCATACTAGAATATGAGTCCTAGTGGGCATCAAACAACAATTTTTCATAGTTTTGGAGCTTGTTTTGAATTTATCACTCTTCTAGGTGCACTTGTGTTCATTTCTAGTTTGATATTCTATATAAATTTTGTTTCATTTCCTAGGTAATCTAGTTGGTTTTTACATGGTATTTTGCATGTCATTTGAATATCTTGTCTTTCCAAGCCCTATCTTGGTTTTGAACCATCATTTAGTCTCTAATCCTACTCTAAAACACCTTATTGCGAAATGTATTTCCTCTACTTCATCTTTGGATTGAGATCTATATGGCCTCCTTGAATGAAACTTGAGGGATATTAATCTAGATCCCTAAAAACCTAGTTTATGTTGCACCTCCTAAAAGATGGAACACCTATTTCCATTATTTCATTTATAAACATATGATGGGTAGAAAACATCTAAAGTACCATTCAAAACACCTTTCACAATGTTGCAACCAAGGACATCAACCATCAAAATAAAAAGAGAAGGTTGACAAGGGATCCCCTTGTCGGACACTGCCAAAAGCAAAGAAAAACCCCTTTGGGATTCCACTAAGAACCAAAGAGAACATGCGGGAGATAATAAAACCTTCAATAATCTTAAATATTTTACAAGAGAATTTGAATCTTCACTAAACTTTAAATACAAAATTCTAGGACACTAATCTTGAGGGAGTGTGTCATAGAAGAAAGGACCCTTTTTTCCTGACATGGGATTAATTCATGATAAAATGGACTTAATGAGGCCTTGCTTCAAGTGTTGTGAGGTATTTTATGCATCCACACTAGGTCTTGGACCCTTGCAAATAAAATAAAATTCTTTTAATGATGTCCTGTAAAGGTTTTGCAAAGTCTTCTAAAGGACATTCATGCTTTTCTAGACTTAATGAACCTATTTCTCTTTAAATCAAACATTATAAAATGTGTTTAATAACATTATCACATCAATTTAGAAGGCTTGTGAATTAAACTCACTATTAAATTAGTGTTGTAATCTGTCTTGCATATTCACATTGATTCGTGTGCCTTCCTAGGCTATCTAGACCTCATTTTAGTTTTCTAAAGTGTATTCAATTACACTTTCACATTGAATTATGTGTCTAAAGCCGTAAATTACTTTTATATCATCATTAATATGCCCATATTAACCCATATTGTGCATCCCAAGGAATAGTTTGATTAAATAACTAACATATTTATCATATAAGCCTAATTTTATTATTTTTCAACATTCCAAATAGCAAAAATGACCCCTGTGGGACCCATTTTCCATTAGTGGCGAATGAGTTCCATTTTGAGTCATTTTTGGGGTTTGAATGGGAAAACTTAGGTTTTAACTTTAATTTTTCTACATGTCAGCCTGTGATGAGGTATAATCAGGATACTAAGGAAAAATTGTCTATGAATAAGTGTTTTTATCCTCATTTTACATATAAAAACTCATTTTTACATCTCTCATCTTTAATTCATCATCTTCTCATCCAAGTCAAGCAACCTACAGTTTCTTCATTAGAAGTCATGAAGCTAGCTTTCTAAAACATTCAAGGGCTGAATCTTCATGTATTGTTGTAAAATTTCAAGATAATTTATCATGAAAAGGTAATCAATTCCATTTTTCATGTTTCATTCCATTATTTCATCATTTTTTTTTAATTACCTAAAAGGGGTTTGACCAAGGCAAACCCCCATGCCTTAATGTTCAATATTTTCTCTTCTTTTCTTGTGTGTTTGTAGATTTAGGACTCTTGGAAGCTCAAAAATAATTGAATATGAAGTTGAAAAGTTATTCAAGTCACCCCTTCATCATTCAAGTCAAAAATATCAAGAAAAAGTCACTTACATGCCTGAATTTGACAATTTTAGATACAAAAACCTTGGGGTGCATATTGAGCAATTTGAAAGCTATAGATTCCATTTTTAAGTTTTTAGAAAGTATAAAGTGGAATAATTCACCATTAGTGGTGAATGAGTCCCACTGTACATTTTTTTCTAAATATTTTTATAGATTTGGACACACTGCTAGTTAAAATGGGCTCTGATACAATCATCAAGAACTGGGACTGATTCACCTGGAGTGGTGAATGAGTCCCACCAGGCCAAAATTTTAGTATCAACAACCCTAAATATGTATTTTCCATACTTTATAAAGATCCTAGGTGCATAATTTTGGTTTGATTCATTTTTGTTAAGTTTTAATTCATATCTAGTTCATTTCTACATAACACAATGTGTTTTCGAACAAGTTACATTTCAATAGTTTAACATACTTAATAAATCAATCTTATCAATTAGTTTTATTTAGCACATTACATTTAGACATAATGTAATCATACATATCTTAGATTGAGTGAACTACTTAGGTTTTTGAGGTTTATTTCTCCTTTTAGGTGAAAAACCCTAAGAGTGTAAGAGAAGTACATAGACCAAAAAATCTATTGTTTATTTGGTGAACCTTCTTTTTTATCACTTTATTTTCTTAATTTGGAGTTCTTAATTATAGATCTAGGCTTGAATTGAGCTTCCATTAGGGTTTGCATGATTCATTTGAATGCTAGATGTTAAATTTTGCATTCATAAAAGTCCATTTATGTTGCATTGTTAGCATCTAAATCCATTTACAATCTCTGAAATTTTGCATTTTTCACTTAGGTCTTCATCCTAGCACTTTGAATACATAAAAATAAGTCAAAATTTTTGAAAATTTTGAAAAGGGTCCATATTAGGACTCAATCGCCACCTTGGGCGAATCAATTCCTTCTAACCCTTGAAACAACACTTTAAAGATCTCAGAAATTTTTTTTTAGGATTTTGATTGGTGCCTTAACTTGTATATATTAGTTAGTTTCATTTCTATAGCATGTTTTTAATTTCAGGTTTTCATTATCATCTTGTTGCATCTCATAATCAATCAATGGTCACCTTTGAAATCTAAAAAATTATTCTCCATTTGCATCTTTGATTTTGCATTATTACATTTCAAGATTGTTGATTAATCTTTCCATCATGTTTTCATTACAAAATTCTATAGTTCTTATCTTGCATGTTCTCTTTGTAAACATCATTGAATATTGTAAGCATTTTTTCTTAAAAGCATATGAATATGAGGTCCATTCCCCTTTATTTTTTTTTTATCATAGATCCCTCTCCTAGTTCCCATTTTGTGAATGAGGTTAGTTTAGTGAAAGAAACCTTGCATTTTCATAACACTTAAATTTTTTCTTCTCCTAATATCTCTCACACTTGTGAAGCATATATTTTAGTGTTATAAGAACCAATTGATGGGAGTTGTGACAACTTGAGTTATTTCTCTCCTCTTACCTTTCCTATTAGACATAAAATTACTAAAGAAGAGAACATCACACTAAGTAATCATGATGAACACACAACACACCATGATTATGAGACCATAAATCCATCTCCCAATTCCTCCCCTATTTTTGAGAATGTTTATAATCATGACAATCACATTATTTGTGAGGAGGATATGTTGACATTAGATGATCAAAACTTTAAGACATATGACAATCCTCTTTATTTTTCTTCCCCTATTTTGGAAGAAATTATTGGAAAAGGGGAGGTAATCAAAGATAATCATGAGAATCTTCTTACTCCATTTCCTAATGTTTTCCCCATCCAAGAACACATAATTAAATAGAAAGATCCAATCATTGCAAAATAGGAATGTGATGCTTTTTCTTCTCTTGATGCCTCTCCAACTTGCGATGAAGCTAATTTTCCTATTTCAACCTTAGATAAATATATTACAAGCTCTCCTAGTATGGAAGATAATGTGGAACAAGATAAGGAGTCACTAAAACCACTGGATGATTGCTTAAAGTATTCCCTTCATCTTTGCATTCTTAATCATCAAACGCATTCAACCATTAATAACTCGCTTCTTGGCGATGAAGTTATTTTGGATGGACCAAACCTTAATTGTCATGAACATGTGGTTTTTTGTTCTCCTAACAACTCTCCTTCTAGGGAGAATATTATGACCCAAGGAAAAGGTAATAGCCCCTTCAAAGACAATGAAGAATATCACTTGTTAAGGGATGTTAACAATACTCAACCTGACCATACCCTCTACCCACCTTCACATCCACTTCATCCTTCCAATGAACCTAAACTCATCCTTTACCCACCACCCCATCCCCTTCATCCCTCTATTTGACCTCGACACACCCTCTATTCCCCTAACACCAATTTATTGCAACAATCTAGTAGTGATATTGTTGCTCATACATATAACACTCGAAATAATCCACAATTGTTGTAGTCAACCCCAACCTCTTTACTTTCACCCAACCCACCTAGTGCTCCTCGTTATATCCCACAAACAAAGTAGTATGACCTTATTGAACAATTAAAGAATACTCCTACAAAAATCTCCCTATGGGATTTGCTTCAAAACCCACCAAATCATTACAATATTCTTCAATCCGCCTTAAAACAAGTCACAGTTCCTCTTGGTACCACTCTAAATTATGTAGTAGCTCTTGTACACAAAAATAATCTTGATATTACCTTTCATCAACATTAGCTCATTCCTTTAGAGTTGCATAATCAACATGATGCCTTTATGATAATTGCTTGATTCAATCGCACAGGTATGAAACACACTCTAATAGATAATGGTTCTTCCCTTAATGTGTGTAGTGTGGGTCTCGTTGATTGATTAAATAATGATAGGTCATAAATAAAACCCGATTCTATTTCTATTTGAGGATTTTCAACAATATAACAAAAAAATCATTCGTTGTTATCATTTTTCCTACTACAGTTGGGGCGGTTACTTTGCAGACTCCTATCCATGTCATTCCTCATGATCTTTCATATAATCTTCTTTTAGGCCGACCATGGATTCATGAGATTAATGCAGTGCCTTCAACCCTTCACCGTATATTGAAATATGTCTCTAATAATAAGATTTATCAAGTTGAAATAGACCTCGAGCCTTAAAGTTGCTTGCACCTTGAAAAAGGAACCACAAGTCCTCTGAAATCATTAATTCCAACATCCAACATAGAAATTGTATGTAACAATGATGAATGGCCATCTAAATTATTTGGTGATGATTGGGGATCCTTATAATTCACACCTTCATATATGGGTGAATACATATGAACACACAAAATAAAAATGAGCAACAAGAACAACCAACCCTCACATCAACACAACCTTCTGATAACCTCTTTAAAGAATCCACCTCAACCCCTTTTAAAAATACCACAAAATCCACAACCCTAAACAAAAAAAATAATGAAGAACCACCTAATTCCAAAGTAATGAGAAACCTTTATGGAAATGGCCATGAACACCTAAAACAATAGGGATATAGTGAAAAAGGATGTGGTGCTCTAGCACAAGGTATCCACAACCCTATAGAGCCTAACACACAATAGATAACTCGTGATCTTGGTTATTCTCCTTCACTCAACATCAAATCTATCATGCAAGACTCTTCCAAGAATATTATTTATCCACATAAATAACATTAGTTGCTACTCCTCACCATGCAATAGTTATAGGATCACAATATACTCACCATTGCATGTTTTGCATCCATTACAATGGGAAACATACTGTCATTCACTTTAGGCTCACCCTTTTCCTACACTAAGTGGGGGGGAATGATTAGACAACATTATCCCTTGTATGTCACTTGTCATTGTCTCTTTTGATTACTCATTAATTTTTCATGAACATATAAGAGAAAGCTTGAGATGTGGACGACATGTCTTAAGGTTGACTCACATGTGACATACAACCTTTCTTTGATTTTTATTTTCCTTGACATGATGTATCCTAACTTTGAAACATATGACTTGTCATAGGGCTTTCCAAGTTGGCTCTCATGTCTTGTTCTTCTCTACTTTAAAGTAATTGCTTATAGAATGATGTGTAGCAATTGCTTTAAAGTGGGGGGCATACATTACCATTATTTCATTTTCATTCTTGGTTCCTAGTATAGCCTTTTAATTTATATGATGTGTTTGTCACTTTTTGGATGACATCAAGGGTATGATTTCCTTCATAAGCATGATTTATCTCAGCATATTGCATTCCTCTTGGTTGCCTCATGTGATGCACTACATCCCCTAAGTTGTGAATATACTATTCTTTGAGTAGTCCTCTCTTGGAGACATTAGACACAATGATACCTAAGTGACTAACCTTACATAAACTAAACAAGACTCCTTTGAACATCCTTTACATTTTACATGATTGCATTTTTACATTGTTGCATTTTGCATGGCCACCTTGCATAACACAACTTGCATGTGTGTGGTGCCATCTTGTTTCTTCATGAGTTTTAAGTTTTGTTTTTCTCATGAAGCTTTAATTGAAAACATTTTCCTTTTGCTTTATGGAACTTTATTAAATTCATCAAGAGGTATAACTTTGATATGGTTGAGCGTGAATCCCATCTAGCAGCATGACTTTTCCCCATAGCCACTTTTGTGTTTGTGAGTGCATACCAACTAGCATATGTATCTTACTTCTTTTGGTGGTTTCTCATCTTATAGTTGATTAGGAGTTTTTTGGCCCTCGAGTGAGTATGTTGTGGCATTCTCACCTTGCAGATGACTTGAAGCTTTATGGCCCCACAGTGAGTACATCATCTTCATCTTTTTCTTCTTGTCATTGCATGATTTGGTATCTTGACATTTTTACTTAGTATCTTTGATCTTGGGGGCTAGCACAACCTCTTTGATCTTTTCCATTCTTTGTCATCTACATATGTAAATAAGAATCTCTCTTGAATGTCCACTTTACTATGTGTTTGGAATAAGTTCACCCTCTCACTAAAGTGGGGGCTAAATGTGTTGTAGAAAAAGGGACCCTTTGCTTGACATGGGATTAATTTATGATAAAATAGACTTAATGAGGCCTTGATTCAACTTTTGTGAGGTATTTTATGCATGCACACTAGGTCTTGGACCCTTTCAAATCGAATAACATGCTTTTAACAATGTCTTGTAAAGGACTTTCACGCTTTTCTAGAGTTAATGAACCTATTTCTCTTTAATTAAATATTATAAGATGTGTTCAATAACATTATCACATAAATTTAGAAGGCTTGTGAATTAAACTTAATGTTAAATTAGTATTGTAATGTGTCTTGCACATTCACATTGATTCTTGTGCCTTCCTAGGCTATGTGCATCTCATTTTAGTGTTGTAAAGTGTATTTAATTACACTTTCACATTGAATTATGTGTCCAAATCTCTAATTTACTTGTATATCATCATTAATATGCCCTATTAAGCCATATTGTGCATTTCTAGGAATAATTTGATCAAATAACTAACATAGTCATTATATAAGCCTAGTTTTCTTACTTCTTGGCATTCCAACTAGAAAAATGACCCCTATGGGACCCATTCACCATTAGTGTCGAATGATTCCATTTTGAGTCATTTTCGAGGTTTGAGCAGGAAAAATTAGGTTCTAACTTTATCTTTCTACATGTCGACCTATGATGAGGTATAATCAGGATACTAAGGCACAATTGTCTATGAATAAGTGTTTTTATCCTCACTTTACATCTAAAAAATATTTTTTTACATCTCTCATCATTAATTCATCTTCTATCTTCTCATCCAAGTCAAGAAAGCTAGGGTTTCTTCATTAGTAGTCATCAAGCTAGATTTCTAAAGTATTCAAGGGTTGAATCTTCATGTATTGTTGTAGAATTTAAAGATCATTCATAATGGAAAGTTAATCAATTCAATTTTTAATGTTTCATTCCATTATTTCACCATTATGGTTTAATTGTAACCTAAAAGGGGTTTGACCAAGGTAAACCCGCATGCCTTAATGTTTAACAATTTCTCTTCTCTTCCTTTGTTTTTGAAGATTTACGACTGTTGGAAGCTTATAAATCATATAAGATCAATTTTCAAAGTTAATCTAGTCACCTCTTCATCATTCAAGTGAAAAATATCAAGAAAAAGTCACTTACATGCCTGAATTTGGCAATTTCATATCCAAACGCCTAGGGGTGCAAATTAAGCAATCTAAAAGCTACAGATTCCATTTTTGAGTTTTTAGAAAGTTGAAAGTGGATTAATTTTCCATTAGTGGTGAATGAGTCCCACTATGCATGTTTTTCAAATATTTTTGTAGATTTGGACACCCTTTTGGCTAAAACAGGCTCTGGTATAGTCATCGAGAACTAAGATTGATTCACCCAAAATGGTGAATGAGTCCCACCAGGCCTAAATTTCAATATCAGTAGCCATCTAGATGTATTTTCCAGCCTTCATCAACATCTGAGGTGCACACTTTTAGTTTGATTGATTTCTGTTAAGTTTTGCATTCATTTCTATTTCAGTTTTGCATAGCACAACGTGTTTTCAAAAAATTGCATTTCAATAGTTTAGCATACTTAATCAATCAATATTATCAATTAGTTCCATCTAGAACATTTAATTTAGGCATAATTTTATCATACATATCTTATATTGACTAAAGCACTTAGGTTTTTGAGTTTTATCTCCCTCCTTTTAGGTGAAAAACCCTAAGAGTACAAGATAAGTACATAGACCCAAAAAACTATGGTTTAGGGAGATAATTTTCTTTTTTCTTTTACTCATGGAATGAAGAGTTTCATGGACCAACATAATGAAATCTATTATTTGATGATCTAGGAAAAATCCCTTCTAGGTTGGGTGGATCAACTTATCAAGAGAAGGTTTGATGTAATTGACTATTAGTTTAGAAATTTTTTTATAGAGGGTATTAAAAATGTTGATGGGACATAAATTGGATAACTTTCTACCACCATAATGTTTAGGAATAGCATGTATGAATTTTTATCGAACTGCTTAATAATGTTACCAAAAGAGAGTAATTCTTTACCAAACAAGGTAGCATCATGACCAATGATATCCCAGTACATCTAGAAGAAGAAAGGAGGGAAACCATCTAGCCCTAGGCCTTGAGAGGTCTAAGAGAAAGATGACCTCCCTAATCTCATCAATTGAAGCATTTCTTTCAATGAACCAAAAATCATATGGGACAAAGAGTGGGGGATAGCCTTCAAGAGATTATCATATATATTGTTAATGAACACTGAATTGAGAAGATTGTGGAAGAATTTGACACCAACCCACGCAATATCCTTCTAAAAATATAGAGAAGAACCATCCTAAATGATTAATTCAACAATTGAGTTCCTCTTATGATGTTTGGAGGAAGTCATATGGATAAAATTGGTGTTATTTTCCCTATCTTGAGGTCATTTATTTCTAGTCCTCTACTTCCAATAAATGTCTTCCTTATAACTAATTTTGTGTATAAGACTTAACAAAGTCTTTTCTTTATCAAAAGAAACTATCGAAACTCCAAATTCTCATTTAAACCTGTTTGAGCTACTCCTTAGGGTATTTTTGAGGAAACATATTACCAAAATAATTCTTATTCCAACCTTTCAAATTACCTTTTAGGTCTTTTACTTTGAATCCAAGTATAAATGAGGTTATCACCAACCCTTTTGTTAGAACAGGTGAAAGAGCGTCCTTCAAGCTCTAAGTTAGACATACCACCTACTAATATGAATTTATTAAGATCCATCATATTGTCAGTCAAATCCATATAACCTCCCATCTTCTCAAATGGAAAGAGAGGGGTATTAAATTCACTCAACATCACCCAATGATTGTGTTGGAAGGAGATTCTACATCCCAATAGATTAGACCAAAAAAATAGTTCTTTTGAGATAACATTATTAGGCACATAAACATTGAAAATAATCCACTCATGTAGACCATAGCTTTAGGAGAAGCAAACATTAAGAAGTTTTTATCCTTATAAATTAAAGAATCATTGAGGAAGGGTATCGACATCATGACCATACCACCAAAATCCCCCTCTACATCAATAATTTCTTAGTGTGTTGGGCCAAATGTGTTTACATGATTTATCAAAGTTAACAATTGTCATCTTAGTTTCTTGAATAAGTAAAATATCAAGCCTAAATACTTTAATGAGATACCTAATAATGTACTTCTTGTGAAGGCTATTGAGCTATCAAATTTTCCATGGGAGAATCAACATTTATTATTTCTTCTACAGCCTTCTTGCTCATAAATCACCTAGATCCCATTAGAAATATCCCTACAAGTATTATTTTGTATGGTAGTTTTAGAAAATTTCCTACCAACCTTAAAACTCATCCCAACATCTACCTACTTCGTTAGACCCACCATGCTAGAAAAACCTGGTGAACCTTAAAAATTGTAGACATACAAAATTAGCATCATGCATGTAATTAGGTCCATTCATCAAGTAAACCAAGTTCACATTCATCCGCTCATAAAATTAATCAAGTTCATTAAATCCATTCATTAGGAAAATCAGGTTAATTTAATCTCTAAGGATTATCCACTTAAATTGAATAAATTGACATTATTTAATTTAAGCCTATCATTCCCTCTTTGACTAAATAAATCAAGACTTTATTTAATTAAATCTCAAAAGTCATATTTCTCCCTCTTAATTTAAATAAATCAAAATATTCAGGTCAAATGGGTCAAAATCAACTAATCATCACTTAAGCTAATCTAATCATGATTTACCTCATCTAACCACCCATCACATCCTCTAGCTTTTCCCACTTGGACCAATAAAACATTTTAATTCATTTATAAATTCATCATTTTCTTTCACCTTGGCATAAAAATGGAATATTCTCCAAGTTTAAAATATGAAGACAAGTTGACTTGTCCCTTGCAACATTGCAATAACTTCTCTCTTTCATGTCCCCCTCTCAACATTTAATTCACAATTTCAAATTTTAATCTCCCCCTCTTTGACACATTGGCTAAAACTTGCACATTCCTCAACCTATCAGAATGTGACAAGTGGCCTCATATCATGGGTCCAATCTTTATTCCACATTGCTCTCTTATGAGCATTATTTCAACTTGAGAATCTATAAGTAGATGGTTGATTCTTCATCAAATCATCGAAAATCCATGCAAAGTCACTCACTTCAATTGAGAAATTATTTTTCCTACCTTATATCATTGTCATTTGAATCTGTCTTCATAGCATTTTCACATCATCAATATCATGGAGCTTAGCCAAGGATTGGGAAAGGGCTTCTTTCCATAGAAGCAACAATCCACTATGAAATAGGATTTATTTCATGTGTTTATATGCTTTATGTTTATCTTGTAATTTTTTTGCATTTTGAAACATGATTTATTATTACATAGGAATCTTAGATTAAATTATTTTGAATGGACTAAAATCTAACTGTGATTTACCTAATCTAACCACCCATCACATCCTCTAGCTTTTCCCACTTGCACCAATAAATCATTTTAATTAATTTATAAATTCATCATTTTCTTTCACCTTGGCATAAAAATGGAATATTCTCCAAGTTTGAAATATGAATACAAGTTGACTTGACCCTTCCAACATTGCAATAACTTCTCTCTTTCATGTCCCCCTCTCAACATTTAATTCACAATTTCAAATTTGAGTCTCCCCCTCTTTGGCACATTGGAAAAAACTTGCACATTCCTCAACCTATCATAATGTGACAAGTGGCCTCATCTCATTGGTCCAATATTTATCCCACATTGGTCTATTTTGAGCTCTCTTCCAATTTGAAAATCTATAAATAGAGGGCTTCATCCTTCATCAAATCATCGAAAATCCATGCAAAGTTACTCTTTTCAATTGAGAGATAATTTTTTCCATTGCATCCTCATCATTAGCATTAATGTTAGCATTCATCTCCATAATATTGATCTACAAAGATTATGCAAAGTCACTCTCTTCACATTGAGAACTGATTTTGTCCATTGCATCTTCATCATTAGCATTATCAAGGGTTGGGAAAGGGTCACTTCTCACAAGTGACACCAATCCACTGTGGAATAGGTTATTCATTATGATTTCTAGAAGTTCAACTAACTTGTTTTGTTGTGTTGTTTGTAGAGCATAATGGATTATTTCATAAAGAGTGCTATTTTGTTTGTTTTCTTTAAACTAACTTCATGATGATATACACTATGAAATAGAGTTTAAAGTTTTAGATTTAAAAGGGTGTTACATATGGTGCTAGAAGGAGGGAACTTGGTTCATGAATAGTTGTTCAAAGTTCAATAATTTTCTGCCATTTATTGTTTCTATCAATTGACACTTACATACATTTATGCAAATCATAGAGATATTTTGTAGTAGCTTTCATGTGATTTAGACTAATTACGGGTATGAATGATAGTCGAGTTATTCATTTAAATGCTATATCGTTGATCTCAGCCATTTCTAGAAATAGGTCAAGGATATCATTTTAAAAATGCTTTCTTTGGTTATGATCTTTTTGCTAGCCTGAGTTGTCCCTATTTTAACATTATGTCAGCCTTGATACAGAGTCACCAAAATGTACATTCCCCAATCCATGGGTCTATGCATTTAAGGGCTCTATGTCAGATATTAGTTTCAAGACTGGTGTAACAATCATTAGAATCTTCAATGCTAAAATTTTCCCACTGATAAGTCATAGTCCACCAAATGAATGTACACAACAATGAAATAACTTTGAAAGGACTGTATTTGTTATCTAAAATTTTCATTTTTCCTAAATAATGAAGAGAAAGATATGATATTCAAAAAAATTGTATCGCTTGATGATGACGTCTCTTAATATTTCATTCCTTTTTGGTTATTCATACTCACATATTTCATTTAAAGCCAAGTTCTTGCACTAAGTATGCTCAACTACCATGCCAATCTCCTATAGATTTCTAAGCTCAAGCAGAAGTTTGTCACTTACCCCAGCTATGGACCTCTCAACTCAATGAATGGAATTAAAGACCCACACAACTATTTTTATCTATTGTGTGATTGATTTCTATGGCCATAACATCCATCACGCGCTCCCTTAGAAACATCATTTAGCCTAAAAAGCGGACCATGGTTGAGTCAAATACATGGAAAGTAGCATGGCGCCACTATTCTTGGGGTCCCTTATACCCATTGACCTAACCAAGACTCCATCATAGGCCTTCCACTCTTGCCTATCATCTAACCTTAGTGCATCTGGACATTAATCTCCAACTAATATCTCTGCTATATTCATTCACCTTCTTGTTTGCAAAGTAGAGGTTTATTTTTGTTCTAATCCTATTTCAAAGTGATTGGTTTGTTGTTTTTGATCCAAGTACTTTGTTCTAGAGACTTTTGGGATTTGGATTTGTCCGCAATATTTGAACGTGTTTTGAAAATGTGATCGAAGATTTTCATTTACTTCTCTGATAGCGATTCAAAATATTATTAGTTGTAACAAA
Source organism: Sequoia sempervirens (assembly GCA_007258455.2). Classification (NCBI taxonomy): domain Eukaryota; kingdom Viridiplantae; phylum Streptophyta; class Pinopsida; order Cupressales; family Cupressaceae; genus Sequoia; species Sequoia sempervirens. The sequence continues at coordinate 698,786,915 of VDFB02281492.1, read as the reverse complement.
ATCTTCCTGAGGGGTGCTTTGACTAAATCCTTGCATAGGTTGTAAATTTCTACTTGGCCATGCCCAGTTATGAATGGAAAGCCCACATAATTAGCTGTCTTCTTAAAAAATTGTGCAAGAAAAAGGTATGTTGTAACTACTTCAATGTTGGTCATTTAAAGTGCCAGTTCAAGTTGTTTTTTTCATACGCTATTTGATCTTCCTTTTTTTTTTAAAGAAAAGAAAAGTTTTAAAAGTTACTTTTGTTCATCTGTGCTCGCCAATTGTATTAATTGAAAAGATCTCATTCGCTGATGCACCCAGATATTGATACTATTGTCCAATCTTCTAATTGCATAGGATATATCTTATGTCATAAATTCTTTATGAGGCATGTTGCGAAGCTTTTCATAACTATCTACTCCACTTTCATTGTACACCATTATACACAAAACAAAACAAAAAAAGATTTTTCTTTACACTTCTTACTATGCAACTCATTGTAGAGCTGGTGGGCGTTCTGTCATTGTTGCACATTGTTTATATCTCTAATTCTCAAAGTTGTGTCATTCTGAATGCATAGAGCATTGTGTACCATCTTCTTTTATCTGTGCTTAAATTTCATAATACAAAGTTCTAATGTACTTGGCTGAAGTAGAGTTTTTATACATAGAACTTTCCAAAGTATTTTTAAAGCATAGAGAGTGGGTGGAGGCATGTAGACATGTTAGGAGGGCTACAAATGAAATAAACGGACGTACAAATGTATCACCTTTTGAGGTGACTTGAACCCATACTGGAAAAAATCGATAAACCAAAGACACATGGTCTTTAAAGAGGGGAAGTATTTCCCGCATAATAGTGTGGAATAATGACCAACTATTCAGCAAATTTATGAGATATGCTAAGATCTCATTCAAATCGCATGACCAAAATCTTAATGAATGCTGGAAAAAAAGGGGTCATAGGATGTAACCATTTTTAATATCCTCATGGAATTAGAACTTGTAGTTGACATTTAAAATCATGTAATACCCCCATATTGTTGATATTCTTTGCTATTTTTTATTACTCTTATGTGTTAGCATGATACTGGTTTGTGATGTTGACTAGTTCACTGTCTTGGTGTATGTGGATTGGTTAGTTTAGATTGATTGAGCATTATGATACTTCAGTAGATGACATTATGATTACATTGATTCTATGATGTTTAATTTGATTTCAGAAATATATTATGATGGAGTGATTTAGTAAATTATGTTATGATATGATCTCTTAGTTTAGAAATGCTATTTCATCATTAATAATATAATTGTTAGAATAGATGTGATGAAAGGACAATGTAGCATCACTCGTTCGCGAGTGCCCTGCTACGTTGTAATTCCTTCTCACAATGTAATGCTTTGATTATATATATATATATATATTTACATGTACATGACCTTGTTTGGATGCAGGGATTGCAGGTACAGAGTCTCAATTCCACCTGCTTTGGCAAGACAGGGTGGGCACCAATAACCCAATGGCATAATGTTGAAACAAAGATGACAAGGAAGTCACCCCGTCTGATGCTGTCAAATCATCCTAATTGAATGGTATTGTGCATTTTTTTGGTTGTCATTTCTATAATTTAGTACCGTGGTTTGTGTGAGTGTCTTGTTCATATTTATTTTACGTTGGCATTTTATACATTGTGATTTATTTAATTAAATGGTGGTAATAAATATTTATATTTGTGTTGGATTAATCTGTATTAAAAATATTTAAAAGTTATATTTTAAAAGTCATGTGTTATAGTTAAATGTTAAGTAAATACTAAATTGTGTTTTGTTAATTTAATTAAATTATCTTATTGGGGATAATTATGAATTAAATAAAAGAAATAAATTAAATTATGTGCATTGCAAGGAAAGCTTGCAAATTTGGAATTAAAAAAAAACGTATTGATAAATGGAAAAATAAATAAATAAAAGAACAAAAAAGATAAAAGGACGAATGAGAATTAAGTGTTGTCTGAAAAGGTGAAATTAAATTAGATAATTTCTTTTATATTGGATTTTTAGAGTTTTCAAAAAAGAAGAGTAATATCTTTTATTTAATTGTATAATTATGAGTTTTTCATTCACGAGAAGAATGGGGACATAAGTTGCACAAAATAATTGTTGTGAATGGTTGAATCTTCGGAAGCTTTCTAGAAAATTTATTTTATACTTTTGATTGCATTATTCTGGAGATAATTTCCTGGATAAAATATTAGATTTGAAATTGAGCGGTATTCTAGAGAGGAGATTCTAAAGAAGGAATGGGAGCCCTTCGAAGAGGCTATCAGGATCAAGTGGAGCTTCATAAAAAATTTCAATAGCGCGGGACTCTAGGTTCCACTTGTTTTTCTCCTTCAGCTTTATATTTCAAAAGAAAATAAATAAAGAAATAGGCCTTCTTTGAAAGTAAATTCTTTTAGAAATTTGAAATCATCTAAGCTGTAAACAAATAGAAAGAAATTTTGTCAAATTTTGTTTGAAAATGTCCAATTTCTTTATCATTTTGTTGTGGAAAAGATCAATCTGTTTAATTAAAATAGATTTGTATTAATTGTCTTTTTATATATATATATATGTGTATATACATTTATACTTTTTTAATATTTAAAAGAAAATATTTCTTCTAGATAATTGTATATGTTTAAATATATGAATATATATATATATATATACATATATATATATGGCCGTATGGACGAATATATATATACATGCATATTTATTATTAGATTTGTTACATATATATATATAAAATATATATAAATATATGTCATGTTGGTACTGTACTTGGGCTGAACCTATGGTAGTCGACACAATATTCAATGTTTCTTTCTAATGTTTAAAAAAAAAATATTATATAATATAATTTTTTTTGTTTTTATAGGGCAGGGAGGGACGGCGTTGTCTGTACCCCCTACCCTATAATGGTCAATACTGCCACAACAGTCCTACAAACTATTGTGCACAACAGTCTTAATGACTATTGCACATAGCAGTCGATAGTACTACTATGTGCAGTACTTCTAAGGCCGATGACCTTTCTTTTATGCGTGGGTATTATTTTATTTTAGTTTTTATTATATATATATGTGGTGTGTGTATTTTATTAAAAAATTGTTATATTTCATATTGATATATTATATATGTATATATTAAATAAATATATATATATTATGTAATATTTGGAGAACCTTGAGTTAAAAATGAAATTCATTTTAGTAAAAAAATAAAATAAATTATTTATAACTATGACTATTATGGGAAAGACAGATTCTATTGGGAATTAGAAATTCTTATTGAAATTGTATTGTGAAATTTTATAAAGGGAAAAAGAGATTTTGTAATATAACTAAAAGAATTATTTTAACTCGGTGTGGAAGTTATTACGTTGTTTAAGTCTCTTATTTTGATTGACTTCTTTATTTCCTTGAGTTATCATCTTGACTTTTGTAATGTGGGAACCCTATCGATTTTGTGAACCCTATCATGGATGTTGTAATCCTTAGAATTCTAGAGGAATATTTACATTACTGAATGTTTTCATTCGCCGTATGTGTTTTAGATATTGGTGTCTTTGTTTTGGAAGGGATTGTATGAGATTGATGAGATTTTGATTATGAGTTGTTCTGAGATGGGTAATGTCTCGCATGTCCTTGTTTTGAGTTATATGCTTTAGTCATTCTGGTACAACCCTTGCCTTGTTGAGTTTGTTATTGTTTCAGGGTTTTAGGGAGAGTGGCTCTTCATGGTGGTCAGCGCCTCAAAAGGAGGAAGAGCTCAGGATAACCCACATAAAAGTAGTGTAACAAGTGAAAACCTAATAATAGTACTTAGGGGGATGGGTAGTAAAATGCATAAGATAATAATATTGGATACCTCTTCTATACATTAGGGCTATTAGAGACTAATGATAGACTGAGAAGGCCGTGGTTGGCAAAGTCGTAACCTCATCCTCATGAGAGGTTATCGGCTCTGCATGATCTAACCTATGGTGTCGACACCTCAAGTAGGAGGAAGGGCCAGGATATTCATAGATGGGGGCTGACGCCTAAGGTTGGAGGAAGGGCTAGGATAAACCATGTAAGCTATACGATGACACTCTCTATTTGACACCTATTTTCCTTGTTTCCTTATTACCTTTGGAATTGTATTCTAATTATTATTTCAGTTTCTTTTGGAAATGTTTCATGGTTGTTCTTTGGTTACATGTTTAATGGTTATTGCCTTAGTTATTGTGATGAGTTTCATGGCTTTGTGTTATTATGACATCTCTTGGATGTTGTTGTATATGTCAATGTAATCCTTTATGTTGTATTTGAGTTATTGTACTATGTTGTTCTATTGGATTCAGTTTTGGCCTTCATGGTTGTGATTTTGTCCTTGTCACCTCTGAGCATGAGGGGTGGGTTATTTATAACCCACGTGGTTTGGTTTAATGTGCTCTGCACCCGTTGGGTTCCCTGTTAATGTCCATTCTCCTCAGCAATTCTCAGTTGGAGCTTGTGCCAGTTGCTCACTTTGTAATTCAGATGTTACTGTACTATGTATTATCCCACATGTATGGGAGTTTTATTGTAAGTCATTTATCAAGATCATGTAATGTAATGTTTAAACAATTTTTAATATTTAGGAACCTTTCTAAACATTATTGTATGAGATTCATTCTAATTGTAATATGTGATGTAATGGTACTGTTACTTATGGTTCATGGATGTACTTCTATAAATGATCATTATAATGTTATGATGAATGTAAATTTATTAAGCTATTTAGTTTCATCTTTTATCTTTCTTTATGAGTTTGTTTTGGGATGTAACCTTGTGTGCCCTAGAGGATTTAATGTTAAGATGTTAATGTGCAATGTTAATGCATTTTAATTTTAAGTTGCATGTTTACCTTGTGTTGTTTAAAAAAAATAAAATTGTGCAATGTTTGTCCTCTGGGGTTTACACGATGGGCATTACAAATCATCTTACTATCATTGCATTTGAAGGTTTGAGATATTAACTATTGCCACTACCTCTATTCATTTAGCAATTGGTTTCTGATGTTAATTATTATCATAGAGGCCACTTTGTCACACACACAATTTGGTTTTTTGATGTATCACAATCTTCTACATTTTTTTCACCACTAAAGCATTGTTAAAGATATTTTTTTTTTTTTTGGAAGCTGAAAGGAAGTCAAGTCTTTTGAATTGGATGAAAAACATACATATTGCGTGAATAATTTAATGGAATTATCAAAAAGGTTTGTGCTTCATAGGGGAGTGGTCGCTAATTCCATCATGTCGAAATGAAGAAATTCAAAAGTATACTCATTTTATCCATTTTGTACGTATCCTTCTTTCTAATTTACTACTTTAGTGAAACTCTTAGTAATGAATGTCTCTTGGAAGGTTTTTAGTAATTGATTTAATTGTTGTGGTGCATTTATTTCAATATTCTCTCATATTAAATCATTATAGTCACAATTTATTGATATTCCAAATAAATGTTATAAATTTATTTTATCACATTTATTATGATAGTAAATATTTGGGTCTATGATTGATCTGATTAAGGATCTAGACTAATTGTGTAATTGAATGCTTAATTATAACAACTTAATGGAAATACAATTCATGCATACATTATTCAAACTATGCATTAAAACTTAAGGTAGAAATCAGAACGAGAGAGAAAAGGAGAGAAGAAGTGAAAACAATCTGATAACGGAGTTCGTCACAAATGTGACTACGTCTTTGGGTCTGCTCCAATAGAGTGAGACTGATCCGATTAATCTCCAAAAATTGAAATTACAATTGCACCAAGACCATTCCTTCTAGCACCTTGGTAGCATAACAATACTCTGTCGTACGAAAATGGATCAAAAACAAAAACAACCACACCAATGCCAACGAAGAAGTGACCAAGCCACGTGGCAAGATCTGATTGGACCATCTGTCTGACATGTCACTGCCACATCGATGATGATTGTATGTACAAAATGCCACGTCACCCAACACATCCTCTGCCACGTCACCGATGGATGATATGTGTCAAGTTCTAATTGGTCCACCTCAGCAACTTCACGGTATAGTCTGCCATGTCAGCATGCTGATGTCATGCTGACATCATCACCTGTACCTCTTGGTTAGCTCAGTCAACTAGAAAATTTGACCACCAATATCTCGAGCATATGATGTTAGATTTCGATGAAACAAACATTGTCAGAATCATCTCATTGAGCTCTTCAACTTGACACCATTTTTGTTGATTTCCAAAACAATCATTTTTTTCACCTTCTGGATGCCCCTGATTGTAGTTTGACCAAAAGTTTGACTGGTCATAACTTGAACAAACGGACTCCTTTTCACTCCATTCAAGTTGCGCTAGAATCAGGACATCAAGATCTTTCTGATGGTGCTGAAATATGGAGTATCAGAGACACTTTAATTTTCACTAAAAATATCCCCCAGATCAATGATGACGTTATTGAGAGATTTATCATTTATGGTTAACTTATTGAATCAATGCCCCTAGTGATGTGGGTTATGCAGAGAGACTTTAATAGGGGAAAGAGTGGATCTAACAAGTGTGTTACCTTCTCCATGCAATCAATACCAAAGTGTGGTCCACTTATAAATAATTTTGATCATCTAAACCATTGGTTCTTTCAAATTGAAATCATGTTATTGTTTGGAGTTAGTGATCAAAATGAATTTAATGTTCTAATCCTCACATGATTGTCTTTTCTTATTATAGGTGAAAATGAAGGAGAACAAAGAAAATAAAAAGGAAAAAAGGGAAAGCAAAGAAGGAAGATGAAAGAAAACAAAGGGAAAACAAAAGAAAGAGAAGCATAAGGAAGATATTTCACAAGATCAAAGTGTTTTTAAACACTTTATTATTTTCTTAATACTTTTAAGAAATTGTTATCACTTCTATCTTAGGACACTAATTTTGTTTGGGTTTAAAAAGAACCTTTTCAAATTTTTCTTGCAAAAGCTAAAATGAACATTAGGGATACAACTTATTATAGTTTGTTTTAGATAAAAATTGAACAAAATATCTCTCACTTGTCTCTGGTGCTTAAAAAGAACTCACATTTTTCTTTGTGGATTTAAAAATAACAAGTACAACTTTGTTTTTTGTGAAGGCTTACTTAAACTAAAGGCATTATAAAATGATGTATGCGCTTCTCTCGCACTTTATAGTGATCTTGAGAATCAAAAGGCCTTTTTCATGACTTTAGAGTGAGATAAAAGCAATCACCTCCACACTTTGATTTGGGTTTAAAATTGAACAAAACACTTCATGAGTGTGAGTTAGGTATATCACATGTGTTCTCCCTTTATTTCTAAATGAAGGTCGATCGAACAATGGATGTGCTTGCTCCCTATTTTTTACCTTTAGAGGGGCCTGCGTAAGAGACACATTTGAAAGGAGAACTCGAAGGTGACTCCAACTAGTTTTTCATTCGGGCTAGTATGAAAATGGATAAGACTAAACTGTCAAGTCCTCATGGTATGTAGGCCTTAGTCATACATTGTCTTTCAGAATGGGGTACTACTGTAAAAAGTATAAGAGCCCCTAGTAGGATTGATTAAAACCTTTAGTGGCTTACTGGATGCTTGCAAGGTGTCATGTCCCCAATGTCCCATCATTAAGAACCTTTTTTGTAGCAACCAACCAGTCCATCCAATGAGTTTATCGAATTGGTGCATTGGAACTTAGATTCCAAGAAGTTACTTTCCATGTCTGATCTTAGTTAAAGTATAGAGGTTAAGACTTCATTCTTAACATACCTTTATACTATTTCCTTGGTTGCATATAAAATCATCTATTCTTCTACAAAGGGCATGATGCAATCCCACCAAGTAAAATGTACCAATTGAGCTAGGATGTTATATTGCTTGTGAGTCAATTTGAAAACACAGTGCTTTGATTGAAAACATTGGAAAACCAACATTCAACATGATCATCAAATCTAAAACCCTTTAGGAGAAAAAAATATCTTTGAACAAATTCACATGTTATTGATTTCCCTTGGGATTCATATCCTTAGAGGCTTCTAAACATTTTGATTTCATCTCAATTTTCTCCTACTAAGGTCAACAATAGGTAACTCTTGCCTCAAAGTTCCTTGGTTTCCGCATAATACACTTTGCAGGATAAGGGGAAAGTTGATACATTAGACATCAAGATTCAAAATCTAATCAAGGGCATGTTTGTGGTAAAAAGGATCCATTAAGCAAGGATTAAATCAATTGGACCCCACATATGTGCTTGGTATCTTTTGGTCATATGGTTTTCATGAAAAAATTGGTCTTTTGATTTTGAATTACTCTTAGAGAAAGGCATGTTCTCCACTATCTTGGAGACATAAACAAGTACTTCCTAGGTTATTTTAGGATCAAATCAAACACTTCATCCAAATTCCAAACATCTATCAAAACCCATCTCATAAACAACTTTTGAGCTTTGGAAACGTCATTCTAGACTTGGGTAAATCATCAAAATCAAAATCACCTTGTTTGCTTAGGTGTATGGGAATACATCCTTTCTTATACATTTAATTGAATTAGCAATCCTTTGAACAAGTACATCCTAAGATCACATCTAACATCTTAGGGTTTACAAGTTCATTATCCACATCAACCAATCAAAACCAAACCCTAAGTCTAGCATTGATACAAATTCCCTAAACATTCAACACTCATATCATTCACCCATTTTCATCCTTCATCTCATCATTAGTCCTAAGAACCTTAGAGGTCACTTTTACAACAATGTCAAAACACAAGAGGAACATGGAATATAAACTTGATCCATACATCATGAGTAATCCAATCAATTGAACTTTCAAAGCCTTACAATGTCGATTGATTATCAAAAATTACATTTATACAATCAATACATGGGATCATTGTATCCTACAAACATCAATGGTACAACAAATGTGAGTATGCCTAGTCAAAATATTAGAACACATTTCCCAATGGTAGAACTAAATCCAAACCTACAAGTCTTTCAACAAAACAATCAATGCATGAGCTCTCAAATGAACAAAATCATCCCATCAAATCCCTATATGAAAAATGTGAATGTACCAAGTACAACTTTGCTAAACATGAACATTTTGAATCCAAACTTGGAAAACTTTGGGATAGATATGTTTACGAATCACACAGATGTTGTTCAAATTCCAAACAAGATTTTGACGACTCCAAGACAAGGTAACACCATGAAAAATCAAAGTTACCTAAACCAAGACAATGTTCAATTTCAACCTATAATGCCAAATCTAAACACCATCCCAAATCAGAACATTGTCCAAAATCAATTTGTTCATGGTCCCATTCAAAAATCACAATTATGCATCCCAAATATGCTTGAACAGAAACCAAATAAACTATATCAAGGGAGTCAAGATCAAATTTTGCGAGATCAAATTTCTACAATTACCAAAATAGTCAAGTCATTGCGCCAATAGACATCTCCACCACCATTACCCATATCAACATCATTCCTTGGTTTAGGGCTTCCCCCTTTACCTAGCACCAATCACTCCATCCACATCAATCCACCTAACACAAATCAAGCCATCACATCAAAACCTTTGAATATACCATCGACATCGCACCAACAGATGGTATCTAATCAAATGACATCCATCCTAAAAGATAAAAACATGGTCTCCTGAGGACCTATCACCTCTATCATTCTAACCATTCCTATCACCTCAATCACTCCAACCACCCCTATCATACCCATCATATCTCAAACCCTCATAATCACTCCAAATGTATCTCAATGACTTGTCACTACATCCAACATGATTCCAAATCCACCACCACTACCACCAAAACCAAATGTAGCAAGATAGTATAACATTGCACTAAAAGCTCACCTGGCCTAGCAAAAGACTATCCAGCAATATCTAGCCATGCAACAAGTGATAAAATATCAACAAGTGCAACAAGCCTCTCAAGCTGTCCAAGCCTCCAAAGCTACCCAATGAACACAAGCACAAACACAAAAAATGACAACTATTGGGAATAACGATGAAAAACCAACCATTGGTGATAGCATTGAAAATCTCCCCACCACAATTGCTGAAAGCAATGATCAAGATCTATCCAACAACAAACACATGTAAGATGTTTCTACCTCATCCAAAGATCAAATCAACATACATCAAGAGTCACTTTTCAATCATGATCAAAATCCACCAACCAACATTGATCCAATCCAAGAAATGTCAACATCATTTGACCTTATTGTTGGAAACATTGGAACTCCCTTCACCACAATTATTGAAAAAAACTATCAAGATCTCTCCATTGATGAGCACCTTAAATATATTTCCTCCCCACCTGATGATCAACCCACCATACATCAAGAGACACTTTTTAGTGATCTATTTCAAGGAGTGTTAGGATTATTTGATCCTATCGAAATAATGCACAATCCATCGACTAATGATCATATTGAAAATGTCTCTACATTGCCTTATGAGTTAGCAGACATATCTCAAGAATTTATTCCAAAGCATGATCAAAATCCTTCACCAAAGTCTAGCAATGGTCCTTTCCAAGACATATTGACATCCTTCGACCTCATGTTTACAAATACTGAAGGAACCATGAACTCAACACTTCAGGATATTGAGCCACTTCCTATGCCTCATAAGGATATATAAGAACCTTTTCTAAGTAATCCATCCTTTGAAACTGACCCATTTGAAGAAACTGATCCAAAGCGTGTCAAAAGAAATCCCAAAATAAATTAAGATAAAAAATTTGTATCTCAAAGATAATATAATGATGTAATGGAAACTCTCTTATCTATACAAGATGTCACAAATGATGATCATATCCCCATAAAACATACTCCTTCATGTACCCATGAGATTCTTTTCATGGATAGACACATAGATGATCTTTATTTAGAACATTATTCCTTTACTCTTGACATTATAACTCAAAAAAAGCAGATTATTGATTCCTACAGTCAAATTGAGTTTTCAACATCAGGGTCAGATATATTCCAAATTCAAACTCAAGACATCATGTATGAATATATCCAACATTATCCACTCAAGGAAACATGTTAGATAGAACAAGATATTCCAGAGTCAATAGAGTAGCAAATTGAAATAATATCATTTGTAGTGGTCATTTATCAAAGAATGCATTCTAAACAAGAGCTCTCAGAATAGGCAGAATCAAAGCATGAAGGTACTACTACCACCATACTTGGGGCAACTATGTCTCAAGCAAACATCAACATAGGGGGCACAAAGAGTCCTTATGATGAAACTAGTGTCAATACTACAACCAGCCACATCACAAATCTTCATCCACCCATCACCCCATCCATGAATTGGGACCAACTTCAAAAGAAAGAACTGCATAAAAGTGTGAAGAACGTTATCAAAGAAAAATAAGTTGGAAAGCATAATGGACAAATCAAATACACATGGATAAAAAAGAATACAAATAAATATTATCACTATCAAACTCCATCAGTCAAAGAAACTATGGGGAAAAATTAAAAAGGGAAAATTATCCATCAAAGATGTCCACAAAATCAAAAGAGGGATTTTCAAGCGACATACAAAGTGTATCAAGCAGTTGGTCCTAATTCCATGCACACTTTCATATCCACCCATCATTGCTCATCTTCCCAAGTTTGGAAATTCAAAGGTTCCAAACTGTCAACCAATCCATCTCTTATCCCTAAACACACTCCATCCATGCCTCCATACATGATATCCAATTCTTACATTGACCATGTATTGGTAGTGACACTTCATCATAAGGATTTAGAAGGAACTCTTTCATGATGTACCCACAAAGACAAAGTCAACATTGGTATCAAGGAAGCAAATCAGGAATCCCAAAAGATGTATACAAGTGCATGTATCTTAGCAAAGCAACTTATTCAAGCAGGCTATCGATGGCACATCATGACAAAAGAATCTACATCGACACCACCAAATGGGTCAGCATGAATCTTTCAGAAAAAAACAAAAAAACAAAAAATATATGAAAATAAAAAAGAAATAGTAAAAGGATTGAAAACAGTAAAGAAAAAAATGTCCTCTAGTGAAAACTGCATGGGCGGGGCTTTGGGAAAGACCATGATGAAAACCTAGAAAACAGGTGTCATGTGTAGAATCGAGCATCTACATGCACCACTTCAAGTGAAAGCATCTCATCCCATCTATAATAAATCGAGCATTCCATCCATCTTATACATAATAAATTAATTCATCTATAAACCATTGATCTAATCCATTTTCATCCATATACATCCATCATCCAAGTTATCTTGATCTTGATGAAAGTGTGGTGCACACTTTATGCTTGCTTGTGGTAAACATCTTGACATGAGTTCTTTTCATTTGATCTTATCCTATGCACCATTATCTAAGCTATGAAGCACTATCCAAATGAGATTTCTTGGTCCAAACACCTTATCTTATCACAAGATAATCTATATCCATCCATCCATTCACCTATCTGAGCATCCATCCATGACATTCCATACATTACTAGACACTGGGGGCAAATATTCACATCTTGCTTCGGGAATAAATCTTGATCTATATCCTCCAACTTATGTGGTGATCCAAACATTGGAAAAAGTGAAATTAAACTGGTCAACCACTTATGAGCAAACATCCAAATCACTAGCCCATGGAATATTTTGATGAGAAGACATTCCTTATCAGTCTTCATCTTTCATCAAAAATCAATCCAAGTAATCACTATCAGTTGCATCTAATTTGAAAGTCAAACATCACATCAAATAATTCAAACAACTTTTGTTCCAAATCAAGATTTAGTATCCTAATCAATCAAATCCAATTAATTCATCATCATCCTGTGATATCCTTCCCAATCCTTGCGTTTCTCAACACTATCCTTGCATTGTTGTGTATCCTCAACAATTTTTATCATCATTAACCTATCATCATCTTGGGATATCCATCTCAATCCTTGTGTTTCTTAACACTATCCTTGCATTGTTGTGCATCCTCAACAATGCTATCATCATCAATCCTGATCAATCAAATCGTTGCATTGTTTTCTATCCTCAACAATGTTATCATCATTATCAATCCATCAATTCGATCAATTCAATCAATCAACCTTAGCTTGGTCTTCAAAAATATCCCAAACAGAGCACTAATATCATATCCATATCCAAATTGTAAAAATCATGCGAAAAAATGTAGAAACACTCAAAAATTCAAAAAAACATAAAAAACATTGGAATCTAAACTATGTTGTCTCTGAGCTTAAAGACAAGCAAGGTTAATCTTTGATCAACCCTCGAGACATCAAAATCCAAAAACATTCAAAAAAACATGAAAATCCAAAAAAATTCAACAAAAAAATCCAAAACATCCATAAAATCTCACAAAATCCTAAAACATCGAAAAATCAAAATTCAAAATATTTTAAAAATCAAAAAACCCAAAAAAAAGCCTCAAAACATTCCAGAAACATGAAAAACATCCAAATATTTGAAAAAATCCATCTGCTTCATCACACTTACACTCAAAATAATCAATCATCCATAATAAACCGATCATCACCTTCATCCTTTGGCAACACAAACAAAAAAAACCACAATAATCAGTAGAAATCAAACTTCAAATACAAAATCAAAATTGAAGCAACAAAACATTAAAATAGAAATAAATCTCTTGATCATTTTCAAACATGTCAATCAACTTATCAACCCATCATCATCCTATACAATGCATGTCCTAGGATATATCATTTCGACAATGGGCATCATTTTGGATATCACCTTGGATTCTTATCCTATCAAAACACATCCCTTTGGCTCAAGGTATGAAGAACATTGGCTTGTTTGCATACTTGATCTTTTCTTTGATTTATCTTATTGTGCTCATTCCAAGCACTTCTCGATGATATCCGAATGAAGGATTTAGAGAGATAGGAATGGGGCAACGATCATTATCTTTTTTTTCTGTGCTTGTTGGACGTTCTTGTAATATAACTTGGAAAATACTTTCTTTGTTAGGTATGTCCTAGCAAGGTTTCCATATGTCAAGTGTGAACAAGAATACTCCTATTTGTTAAGTCAAATTCCATCACACTAGGTACAATGCCATTCTAGTTCTTTATACCTTGATGCATTGTACCTATGTGTGTTATCAAACATAAGGTAAATACCCCTTTTAAAATCCCAATCCTTGATAATAAAATCATCCATTCATCATCATCATTTCTCATCATCATCCCTCATAAAGTTGGCTAGTTGGATCCTCTTGTCATCATCTAATTTCTTCTTTTTCGCACTAACATCATGTCATAAATAGTTAATCATCATCATCAATGCATCCATCCTGCATCCACAAACCATTAGCATTTTGCACATCATCTCGCATTCATTTTCATCATCATAATATAGATCTGTTAGTCTAAGCATCTACATAAATCATACATTTGCATAATCATAGCATTTCACATCATCAATCTCATCCATCTCACATCATATCATCATTTGAGTTCTTTAAGATAATATATATTTGTTATTCTAAGCATCTTAAAACCATCTCATTTGCATCATCATGCATAACCATCCATTTTGAACCTATTTATCATGAGATCGACTCTCAAATAGAAATTTTTTGCTCGATCTCTCGAGGGGGCAATGTACCAATGTACTTCTTTTCGCTGGGGCATCCAAAAAAATAACAAAAAATTTTCAATTTTGATCACGGCAAGCTTATTCTTTGAACCAATACAGCAAGTACATTGCTTCAAAGAGGGGAAAAATGTAGACATTCAAAATTAGCATCATACATATAATTAGGTCCATTCATCAAGTAAACCAAGTTCACATTCATCCGCTCATAAAATTCATCAAGTTCATTAAATCCATTCATTAGGCAAATCAGGGTCATTTAATCTCTAAGGATTATCCACTTAAATTGAATAAATTGACTTTATTTAGTTTAATCCTATCATTTGCTCTTTGATTAAATAAATCAAGACTTTATTTAATTAAATCTCAAAAGTCATATTTCTTCCTCTTGATTTAAATAAATCAAAATATTCAAGTCAAATGGGTCAAAATCAACTAATCATCACCTAAGCTAATCTAATCCTAATTTACCTAATCTAACCACCCATCATATCCAATAGCTTTTCCCACTTTCACCAATAAATCATTTTAATTCATTTATAAATTCATCATTTTCTTTCACCTTGGCATAAAAATGGAATATTCTCCAAGTTTGAAATATGAAGAAGATTTGACTTGTCCCTTCCAACATTGCAATAACTTCTCTCTTTCATGTCCCCCTCTCAACATTTAATTCACAATTTCAAATTTGAATCTCCCCCTCTTTGGCACATTGGCCAAAACTTGCACATTCGCCAACCTATCATAATGTGACAAGTGGCCTCATATCATTGGTCCAATCTTTATCCCACATTGGTCTATTTTGAGCTCTCTTCCAATTTGAAAATCTATAAATAGAGGGCTTCATCCTTCATCAAATCATCCACAATCCATGCAAAGTTACTCTCTTCAATTGAGATCAATTTTTTTCCATTGCATCCTCACCATTAGCATTAATCTTGACATTCATCTCCATAATATTGATCTACAAAGCTTAAGCAAAGTCACTCTCTTCACATTTAGAACTGATTTTGTCCATTGCATCCTCATCATTAGCATTATCAAGGGCTGGGAATGGGTCACTTCTCATAATTAGTGACACCAATCCACTATGGAATAGGTTACTCATTATGCTTTCTAGAATTTCAACTAACTTTTTTTGTTGTATTTTTTGTAGAGCATAATGGATTATTTCATAAAGAGTGCTATTTTGTTTGTTTTCTTTTGTAGACATGCAAAATTATCATTATGCAGTTAGTTCACGTTCAACTGCTCATTATATTAATCAAACTCAGCAAATCCATTCACCAAGTAAATTAGGACTATTTAATTCGTTCCTAAGGTTATTTATTTAAATTAAATAAATCAAAGTATCACATCAACCTTTTAATTAAATAAACAAAACTTTATTTAATTAAATCTCCAAATGCATATTCCATCCCTCTTTGATTTAAATAAATCCAAATATTTGAGTCAAATTGGTCAAAATCATCTTAATCATCATTAAGCTAATCTAATCTTGATTTACCTAACTTGACCACCCATCACATCCTCTAGCTTTTCCCACTTGCACAAATAAATCAATTTATTGATTTATTAAAATCCTTATTTTCTTTCAACTTGGCATAAAAAATAGAATATTCCCTCAAGTTTGAAAATAATGAAGACAAGTTGGCTTGTCCCTACCAACAATGCATTAACTTCTCATTTTCATGTCCCCCACTCAACATTTATTTCACAAATTTGAATTTGAATCTCCCTCTTTTGGGCACATTGGCCAAAAATTGCACATTCCTAAACCTATGGCAAGTTGAAAAGTGGCCTCATCTCATTGGCTAAATCTTTGTCCCACATTCGTCCATTTTCCCATTCTCTCATCAAAATAATCTATATAAATAAAAGGCTTCATTTTTTATCAAATCCTCCACAATTTGATCCACAAATCCTATGCAAAGTCACTCTCTTCATTTGAGAGCTAATTTTACCCATTTTACTCCATCTTCAAATCATTTTATCATTTAGGTTATCTTAGTAAGGGTTGGGAAGGGGATATTTTCCAATATAGCACCAATCCAATATGAGATAGATATGTTCCATGTTTTTCTATAGATGCTTTAGTTAACTTGTTATTGTATTGCATTTTAAAAGCATGTTAGATTATCTCATATGGATGGTAAAATATTGCTTTGTTTTAAAAACTAACCATGCTAATGTGTGTGTTAGATTATAAGCCATTTGTAAATTTACCATCCACAAAATGGCGCTAGAAGGAGGGTTTCCTTAATGTAGCTTTGTCCAAGCACACAAGCTCCATTTATTGTTTTGTTTATTTTACTTGAAGTCTTTTATTTTTTAAAGTGGTATCCATTATATTTGTCATCTTTGATGGATGATTGGTTTCTTACATCTGGTTATCATTGAGTATATCTCATGACATAAGTTGTCCTGTGTCTGTTGATACCCTGCACTATATTTCCTTCATTTGGAAATCTTGAAATATTTGGCATGTATACATACTATGGGAAGTGGTTTTGAATATATGCTGAGATAGTTGTGTGCTTTGTAAAAGATGTTTAGATGCACTATGATATCAATGAGGTTTATTTCAGATGCCCCTCTTATTTATTTCTCTTAAGTTGTTGCTAAAACAAAATGATTTGGTCAAGGCATTTGTGCAAATGCTTGCTTTCCTTGCTACACTTACCATTGATAAGCATTTTTTTTCCATCTGGTCTTATAATAAAATTCTAGACATGTGTAATATTGTCTATCTCACAAGTGAACTCATTCTTAATCAGATAATTTTGACCCTGACACGATCTTATTGCATGAAGCTTCTTTGTCTATGTACTACAAATGTTAGGACCAAACATTACACTGTATGGAGTATCTTTAGTAGACTTCTTCTAATTTACATAACCACTAAGAAACTTTATATACCCACCACTGCATTCTGTATCTTATTCAAAACTTGGTAGAATATTGTGGTACCAAGGTCATTCCTTTATTGTTAAATTTTGGGATCCTTGCTGAAATCACATAATGGATAGTATCTGTGTGCGTTTGAATTTCTTTTTCCTCGAGATTTGCAATGCATTTTCCTGCCAAATGTTCAAATGATCTAGCTAATCCTCTAGTTCGCTTCCAATCAGACTTCACCCATCGGCCTTCCCATCCATCACTCAAGTCAATAAATTTTCTAAGTCTAGCAGGATCTCAACCTCAAGGAGTATTTACGTAGGGATTGTTAAAGAGAGAGCAACTCTTTCCCCATAGTCCATCATCTCTGTCTAAAAGCACGTATTTAGATACACTCATCTCAAATTTATACACCAATGCATTGTATCTAGCGAGGCCTGTAATGAATGAGAGATCTTCCATCATATTTATTTTTTCTCTAACATACATTCACATCAGGTTGCTTGACTATTTTTCCTTTGACAAGCTTTTATCATAGCTCTGACAAATAGTCGTTGTAGTTAGTCAGTATACACAACCATTGCAAAGGATATTTGTAGGTTCCAATATATAATTCATGCTGCTATAATAAATACCACTGTTGCATGAAATGGTTGCTTCAGAAAACTATAATAAATGGTTGTTATAATCAATATAACAATAGGCAACATCCCCTCTTTATTCTCACCTTACATCTGCATCTATTTTGGAGATGGGACCATTCTAAAATACCATTGATAGGGCGTTAGAGTAGTCTACTAGTAAATGTTGGTCAAAGGTTTTATGCCTATCAATTACATTTGCTTGAAAATTTCTACAGCCTTTTTAACAAACGCATTTTGTGCATATTCTGCAATTACTGCATGTCTATGAGCTAACATTTCTATGAGGTATTCTATAAAATAGTTTATATGCTTGCTCTATGCGTCCACACACTCCATGCACATTTTCCAGGCATGGTATCTTTTCACAGACTATGATTCATTTGTTTACAGTCATTGTTTCTCCCAGAAGCTGACAATCATCCATCGGTGGAGTGGAATTCTGCTTCAGACATGCCAGTCACATTAGCTCAAAATTTACTAATGCCTATTCAATAAATCCATTTTGTGCACATCCTACTACATCAATGAATCCTAAGACCACATTTCCATGAGGTATTCTATCAAAAAGTTCACTCACCTTCTCTATGGTTGTGTATTATGCATGCAAGACAGTTCAAATAACAGCCTAGATGTGTATTCTCTAAGCTTGCGTATTTTGTAGACCATCATTTCTTTACCACCAGCGTAAGCCATTTAACAAAGATCATGAATTATTGCTCCCTGATGAACATTAAAGGTGGATCACAACTTGGAGCCTTGCTCCTGCTTCAAATTTTCTTACACATTTTTTAACAAGTAATATTTTGTGTAGGTAGGGAGGATGCCAGGTCAAGGTTATGGAATTAAGTTCTATACCTATGAGTAGCATTTACTCAAAAGTTAATGCCTTGTCAAATCATTCACTTGCCTTGTCTATGTTTCCATATTCTGCGGGCGGTTTACAATGCGCTTTTTTTTTTAACACAAAAGGCCAACTTGAGATGTGCAACTTGAACAGCCACAGTCTCCGTTTATTCATTTACAAACATCTTTTCAAGCCTCGTAAATGTAGTCCATGATGTACATATTTGACTTTGAGGCATCTCCATTAATATTTTTCACTAGCCTTGAGTAAATTTAAACATCAACTTCCTAAATTCAATGTCTCCCAATAATATGAGCTGTCAGACAATGAATTAGATCACCGATTTTTGTTGAAGTATCAAGTTATACCTAAATTCTAGGGTCGAGCCTCCTTAGATATGTGCTGGTTGATAGTCAAAGATGGACGGTAATGATCAATTTCTACAAATGCATGATCAACATAATAGCTAAAAATTGTTAAGGATTGGTGTTCATAAGCACATTTAACTTAGAAGTCAATATTTGTTTCTCTATTCATTATGAATTTAATATCTGATTTATTCATTATGCTTTGATTAGCTACAACATATCATCAAACATAAAACTCAACATATTATGATGAATGCATGAGATTTAACTTTTGTGTGAAGATCTTTCCTTCTATTTATCATAAATGATACTTGTTGGGTAGAGGGTACAAGATCAATGAGTACATGGCTAATGCATTAAATGATACATTGTTTTATTCATTAGGCTTTGTTCATAAAATTGCATGAGTTGATATTGGCCTTTAGGATTGCAAAATCATATTGTCCTTTCATTGGAAATTGTCTTATTTTTTTAATGGCTTGATCATCACATGATTGGATTTTTTCTTATAGGAAAATGACGAAGGGAAACAAAGGAAAGCAAGGAAAATGACGAAGGAAGAAGGTGAAATTAACATTGGAATCAAGCGTTGGAGTTGAGTGAAAATGAATGCAAGATCAGAGTTAAGGATTTGAGAAATCAAACTTGAAACCCAAAAGCATTTTTAAATGCTTTGAGCTTCCGTCACACACCTTAATTTTTTGTTTTAGGCTAACTCATTTTTTCATTTTGGGCTTTAAAATGAAAATTTTCCTAGGCTTTCAAATTTTCATTGCGAAGAGGTTAAAATGAACTTTAGGCAACATTGACTAGATTTTTTTTAAGGTTAACAATTTGAACAAGGCAAGTCTCACATCTCATTTTGGTGCTTAAAACAAATTCATCATTTCTTTAAGGCTTAAAATGAACATGTGTTTTTCATGTTTCGTAATCTCTTATTCAAAGTAATCTCATCTAAAAAAGACATATGCACTTCTCTCGCACTTCATGGCGATCTTGAGAATCAAATTTCCTCTTAGTGACATTAAATTGCATAAAATATTGCCTCCACACTTCAATTTGGGTTAAAAATTGAACATGATCTTGTGCGAGTGTGAGTGGGGGAATTATCATGTATATTCTCTCTCTTTGTTGCCATCTAAGATTGATCAAGTTATGGATTTTTTCTTTACTCACTTTTTTTTTATCCTAGAGGGCCTACCTTGGGGAAAAAGTACTCACCCAATGGAATGACTCAACCAGTAACACTCTAAAGCCAAGAGTATTTCTAGCCATGATATAAATGTGGGTATTGGAGTAAATGCCAGTATTATGCGGTTGATTCCAATGAGATGGATCCGAAAGGGGACTCTCACCATATGGGTCAATCTCCACGAACCAAGATTCTGAAATAGAACCCTTGTTTTGTAGTGACCAATTGATCCATTGAGCGAGTTTATCAAAGTGGTGCATTGGAACTTAGATTCCAAGAAGTTACTTGCCATGTCCGATCTTGGTTGAAATATAGAGGTTAAGACTTCATTCATTAACATACCTTTATATTTTTTCCTTGGTTGCATGTAAGATAATCTCTTCTACTATGAAGAGCATGAGGCAAGCCCACCAAGAAAAATGTACCAATTGAGCTAGGATGTTATATTGCTTGTGATTCAGTTTGAAAACATAGTGCTTTGCTTGAAAACATTGAAAACCAACATTCAACATGAGAATCAAATCTCAAACTCTTTAGGAGAAGCAAATATCCTTGAACAAATTCACATGTTATTGCTTTCCCTTGGGATTCGTATCCTTAGAGGCTTCTAAACATCTAGATTTCATCTCAATTTGCTCCTACTAAGGTCAACATTGGGAAACCTTTGCCTTGATTTCCTTGATTTCCACATAATGCATTTTGTGGGATGAAAGAAAATTAGGACATTGGACATTTAGTTGAAAACCTAAGAAATGTGTTTGTGGTAAAAAGAATCCATTAAGCAAAGATTAAATCAATTGGAGCCCACATATGTGCTTGGCATCTTTTGGTCATATGGTTTTCATGGAAACATTGGTCTTTTGATTTTGAATTACTCTTAGAGAAAATCATGTTCTTCACTATCTCGGTCTCGTAAACAAGTCCTTCCTAGGTTCATTTTGGACCAAATTAAACATTTCGTTCAAATTCCAAATATATATCAAAATCCATCTCACCAAACAACTTTAGAGCTTTGAAAACATCATTCTAGACTTGGGTAAATCATCAAACCAAAAATCACCTTGTTTAGTTAGGAGTATGGTAATACATCCTTTCTCATACCTCTAATTAAATTAGTAATCCTTTGAAAAAATTCATCCTAAGATAACATATTACATCTTAGGGTTTACAAGTTCATTTCCCAAATCAAACGCTAAATCTAGCATTGATCCAAAGACTCTAAAACGTTCAACACTCATATCATTTCCCCTTTTCATCCTTCATCTCATCATTGGTCCTAAGAACCTTAGAGGTATCTTTTGTAACAAGGTGAAAACACAAGAAGAACATGGAATACAAAATTGATCCATACATCATGAATAATCCAAATCAATTGAACTTTCAAAACCTTATAATGTTGATTGATTATCAAAACTCACACTTGTAAAATTCATGCATGGGATCATTACCTTCTACAAATGTCAATAGCACAACAAGTGTGAGTATGCCCAAATCAAAGATTGGAACACATTTCTTGATGGTAGATCTAAACCTAAACCTACAAGTTTGTCAACCGAACAATCAATGCATGAGCCTTCAAATGAACAATGTCATGCCACCAAATCCCTACATGCTAGATAAGAATGTACCAAGTACAATTTTTCCAAACATGAATCTAGAAAATTTTGGGATAAATATGTTTGAAAATCACACAAATGTCGTTTAGAGTCTAAACAAGATGTTAACGACCCCAAGTCAAGGTAACACCATGCAAAATCAAAGTTACCTAAATCAAGGCAATGTGGTTCCCAACAAAGTTCAATTTCAACCCATAATGCAAAATTTAAAAATCATCCCAAATCATAACATTATCCAAGATCAGTTTGTCCATAATCTCATTCAAACACCACAACGACACATTCCAAATTTGCTTCAACAAAATCTAAGTGAAGGGAATCAAATTCAAAATCAAGATCAAATTTCGCTAGAGAAACTTGCTTCACATGCCAAATTAATTGAATTATTAAGCCAAGAGATATCTTCACTCCAAAATCAATACACCCATCCATTGGTTAATCCATGTCATCAAAGCAGTGATTTTTGTCCACAACAATGTCTAGAACAATATTTATAATGTCAAGAATATGGACATCAAGATCAACCCCATCTTGAAGATCAATCACCACATCTCCAAAATCAATCACCACAAGGTCAATTTAAAGTGAAAACATCACAAAGAAACAAGTGAAAATACACACCACTTGGGAGACCAATCGAATCAGTCCTGCAACAATTAGTACAAGAAAATCTAATCAAAATCCCTATTTATGTGAACTATCATGAACCAACCATAAAATTACTAGGGTATAATGAGAATCACCTTTGTGATTATCATAGAATAAAGGGACACAAAACATCATATTGTATTCGACTAAAAAAACTCATCCAAGACCTAATTGATCAAAAGATAATCACTATTGGGGACAATGATAGCATTGGCAATCTTTCCACCACAACTATTGAGAACAAGGATCAAGATCAATCCATCACTGAGCACCTTGAAGCTATTTCTACTTCATCCAATGATCAAATCAACATATGTCAAGAGTCACTTTTGAATCATGATCAAATTCCACCAACCAACAATGATCCAACCAAAGAAATGCCAACATCACTTGACCCTATGGTTGAAGACATTGGAAATCCCTCCACCACAATTGTTGAAAACAATGATCAAGATCTATCCATCAATAAAGATGTTTTCACCTCATCCAACAAGGCATCAACCAATGATCATGTTAAAAATGTCTCTACATCACCTAATGAGTTAAAGGACATATCTCAATTATTTATGCCAAAGCATGATCAACATCATTCACCAAAGTCTACCAGTGGTCCTTTCCAAGACATATTGACCCCCTTTGACCTCATGGTTACAAATACTGAAGGAACCCTAAACTCGACACTTGAGGATATTGAACCACTTACCATGTCTAATGATGACATCCAAGAACCCTTTTTAAGAAATTCATCTTTTGAAACTGACCCATGTCAAGAACTTGATCCAAAGCATGATGAAAGCAACTCTAAAATCATTCAAGATCAATAATTTGTACCTTCAAGATACTACAATAATCTAGTGGAAACTCTCCTATCTACGTAAGATGATCATATCTATGTAGCACATACTCCTCCATCTACCCATGAGATGCTTTCTATGGATGGAAACATAGATGATCTTCATTTAGAACATGATTCCTTTACTCCTGATATTATTACACAAAAAGAGCAGATTATTAACTCCTATAGTCAAACTGAGTTATCAACATTAGGATCAGATGTATCCCAAATTCAGATTGAGGACATCAGGTATGTGGATATCCAACATTATCCACTAAAGGAAACAAGTAAGAAAGAACAGTATAATCTAGAGTTAGCAGAGGAAAAAATTGAAACAATGTCATCTATAGTGGTCATTTGTCAGAGCATGTTTATCGAACAAGACATATCAAAACAAGAAGAATCAAGGAACGAAGGTGCCACTAGCACTATATTGTGGGAAACTTTATCTAGTGCAAACATCAACATAGTGAGCACAAAGAATCCTTATGGTGAAAGCGATGTGAATAATATAACCAGCCACATCACGAATCTTCATCCACCCATCACCCCATCTAGGAATTGGGACCAGCATCAAAAAAAAGATTTGAATCAAAACATTATCAAAGAAAAAGTAGTTGGAAAGCCTAATGGACAAATCAAATTCAAATGGATACCAAAAAATACAAAGAAATACTATCCCTATCAAACTCCATGAGAAAAAGACACTATGGTGAAAAATAAAAAAGGGAAAAGTATCCATTAAGGATTTCCACAAAAGAAAAAGTAGGATTTTCAAGCTACATACAAAGTGTATCAAGGAGTTGGTCCTAATTCCATGAACACTTCTATATCCACCCATCATTGCTCATCTTCCCAAGTTTGGAGAGTAAAAGGTTCCAAACTGTTAACCAATGCATCTCATATCCTTAAACACACTCCATCCATTCCTCCATGCATTATATCCAATTCTCAAATTGACCATGTATTAACAACGACCCTTCATCATAAGGATTTTGAAGGCACTCTATCATGATGTGCACACAAAGACAAAGCTAACCCCAATATCAATAAAGGAGATCAAGAATCTCAAAAGTTGCATTCAAGTGCATGTATCTTAGCAGAGCATATTATTTAGGAAGGATACCAATGGAACATTATGACAAAAGCATCTACATCAACACCACTAGGTGGGTCAACATGAATCTTTTAGAAAAAACCAAAAAAAATAAAAATATAAAAAATCCAAAAAAATAAAAAGAAGGATTGAAAATAGTAAAGAGAAAAAAATTGACCTCTAGTGAAAACTGCATGGGTGGCGCTTTGGGAAATACCATGATGAAATCCTGGCAAACATGCGTCATTTGTTGAATCGAGCATCTACGTACACCACTCCAGGAGAAAGCATCTCATCCTATCCAAAATAAAGCCAACATTCCATCCATCTCATCCATAATAAATCCATTCATCCATGAACCATTTATCCAATCCATTTGCATCTATCTGCATTCATCATCCAAGTTATCTTGATCTTGATGAAAGATTGGTGCACACTTTACACATGCTTATGGTAAACATCTTGACATGGGTCATTTTCATTGATCCTATCCTATACAACATTATCTAAGCCATGAAACATTCTCCAAATGAGCATCCTTTATTTGCACACCTTATCTTATTACAAGATAATCCTTTGCATCCTTTGCATGCTTACCATATCCATCCATCCATACACTTATCTGAGTATCCATCCATAACATTCCACACATTGCTAGACACTGGGGGCAGATATTTACAACTTGCTTTGAGAATAAATCTTGATCTATATCCTCAACTTATGTGGTGACCTGAACATTAGACAACATAAAATCAAATTGGTCAAGCATCCATAATCCAAAATCCAAATCACTAGCCCATATCATATTTTGACGAGAAGACATTCCTTATTAGTCTTCATCTTTCATTGAACATCAATCAAATTAATCACTATTAGTTGCATCTAAGTTGCACTTCAAATGTCACATCAAATCATTCAAACAAATTTTGTTCCAAATCAAGCTTCATCAATCATGATCAATCAAATGCAATCAAAAAATCATCATCTCAGGATATACTTGTGTTTCTTAACACTATTCTTGCATTGTTGTGCATCCTCAACAATGTTATCATTATCATCAATCCAACGACCCGATCGATCAACCTTAGCTTGATTTTCAAAAAAATTCCAAACAGAGCACTAATATCACATCCATATCCAAATCATCAAAATCATGCAAAAATCTAAAAACATCCAAAACATTGAAAAAATCCCAAAACGCTCAAAAAGTTAGAAAAAACATAAAAAAACATTGGAATCTAAACTACGCCATTTCTGAGCTTAAATGTAGGAAAGGATAATCTTTGATTATCCCCCAAGACATCAAAATACAAAAACATCCAAAATCACATCAAAATCCAAAAACATTCAAAAACACACGCAAAAGAAAACAAAAAAATTCAAAAAACAAAAAATCCAAAAAACATCCATAAACTCTCAGAAAACCCCAAAACATTGAAAAAATTAAAAATCAAAACATTCGTAAAAATCTCAAAAACACCAAAAATAGCATCAAAACATTCCAAAAATGTCAAAAACATCCAAATATTTGAAAAAATCCATATGTCGCGTCTCGCTTTCAGTCGAAATAATCAATCACCCATAATAAACTGATCATCACCTTCATCCTTTGGAAAAAACAACAAGAACAACCACGACAATTAGTAAAAGAAAGCTTCAATCGTAAAATAAAAATCAAACAACAAATCTTTCAAACAAAATCAAACTCTTGATCATTTTCAAACATGTCAATCAACCTTATATCAATAGCCTATCAATCAACTTATCAAACCATCATCATCCTATACAATGCATGTCCTAGGATATATCGTTCCGATAATGGGCATCATTTTAGATATCACTTGGATTCTTATCCTATCAAAACAAATCCCTTTGGCTCAAGGTATGAAGAACAGTGGCTTGTTTGTGTACTTGATCTCTTCTTTTGATTTATCTTATTGTGCTCATTCCAACGACCTCTCAATGATATCCAAATGAAGGATTTAGAGAGATAGGAATGGGGCAATGATCATTATCTTTTGTCTATTGTACTTGATTGGATGTTCTTGTAAAATAACTTGGCAAATAATTGCTTTGTTAGGTACGTCCTAGCAAGGTTTTCGTATGTCAAGTGTGAACAAGAATACTCTTATTTGTTTTTCGAGTCAAAGTCCATTGCACTAGGTACAATGCCATCCTGGTTCTTTATACCTTGATACATCATACCTATGGGTGTTATCAAACATAAGGTAATTAGCCCTTTTAAAATTCCAATCCTTATAAGAAAATCATCCATTTATCATCATCATTTCTCATCATCGTCTCTCATAAAGTTGGCTTGTTGCATCCTCCTATCATCATCTAATTTCTTCTTTTCCACACTAACATCAGGTCATGAATAGTTAATCATCATCACTAGTGCATCCATCCTACATCTACAAACCATTAGTATTTTGCATATCATCTTGCATGCATATCATCATCATAAAATAGATCTATTAGTCTAAGCATCTCATCAATCATCACAGTTGCATAATCAAAACATATCATCATCACAATATAGATCTGTTAATCTAAGCATCTCATAAAAGCATGCATTTAATATTCATTACGCATTATCACATCATCCATCATCACATCATATTATCATTTAAGTTGTTTAGGATGATATAGATTTGTTATTCTAAGCATCTTAAAATCATCTCATTTGAATCATCATCCAAAACCATCCATTTTGAACCTCTTTATCATGAGATCGACCATCAAATCAAATATTTTTGCTCAATCTCTTGAGGGGTCAATGTACTAGTGTACTTTCCACTAGGGCATTTGAAAAAAATTAGAAATCTTTTGAATTTTGATCGCGGCAAGTTTATTCTTTGAACCAGCACAACAAGTACATGGCTTCAAAGAGGGGAAAATATAGACATGTAAAATTATCATTATGCGCTTAGTTGACGTTCACCTGCTCATTAAATTAATCAAACTCAACAAATCCATTCACCAAGTAAATCTAGACTATTTAATTCATTCCTAAGGTTATTCATTTAAATTAAATAAATCAAAGTCTCACATCAACCTTTTAATTAAATAAACAAAACTTTATTTAATTAAATCTCCAAATGCATATTACATCCCTCTTTGATTTAAATAAATTCAAATTGGTCAAAATCATCCTAATCATCATTTAGCTAATCTAATCATGATTTACCTAACCTAAGCACCCATCACATCCTCTAGCTTTTCCCACTTGCACAAATAAATTAATTTATTGATTTATTAAAATCCTTATTTTCTTTCAACTTGGCATAACAAATAGAATATTCCCTCAAGTTTGAAAATAATGAAGACAAGTTGACTTGTCCCTTCCAACATTGCATTAACTTCTCATTTTCATGTCCCCCACTCAACATTTATTTCACAAATTTGAATTTGAATCTCCCTCTCTTAGGCACATTAGCCAAAACTTGCACATCCCTCAACCTATGGAAAGTTGAAAAGTGGCCTCATCTCATTGGCTAAATCTTTGTCCCACATTCATCCATTTGGCCATTCTCTCATCAAAATAATCTATATAAATAAAATGATTCATTCTTGATCAAAGCCTCCACAATTTGATCCACAAATCCTATGCAAAGTCACTCTCTTCATTTGAAAACTGATTTTTCCCATCTTACTCCATCTTCAAATCATTTTATCATTTAGCTTATCTTATCAAAGGTTGGGAAAGGGCTATTTTCCACAATAGCACCAATCCAATATGAGATAGATATGTTTCATGTTTTTCTATAGATGCTTTAGTTAACTTGTTATTGTATTGCATTTTAAAAGAATGTTAGATTATCTCATATGGATGTTAAAATCTTGCTTTGTTTTAACAACTAAGCATGCTAATGTGTGTTAGATTATAAGCCATTTGTACATTTACCATCCACATCTTTAAACTAACTTCATGATGATATACACTAAGGAATAGAGTTTAAAGTTGCAGATTTAAAATGGTTCTACAAAAACTGAGGTGGACTCCCCCTTAGGTAAGGCCATTGGCACCATCAAATTAATATTTGATGTAAACACATAGGGAATGACCAAGATCGAGATATACACCATAGGAGATAGAGACTCTGACAAGACTTCTTCAAGAACACAATCAATGACCAATACAAGGGATCTAATAGAGATACACTGGTCAGTAGTCTAGGATTAGGGAAAAAGTAGGGAGAGGGGGTCCGATAGGGATATGGTAGCCTCCAAGGGCTTAAGCATCATGGAGGAGGTCAGAATAGGAAACAAGGTGGGTGAAAAGAGGCCAAGTTCACTAATTAGAATAGGGTCCAGAGAATAATCTGGAGATATCAAGTGAGGCTAGTGTCGACTTCAGTTTGGGAGGAAAGGGAAAATATAATCTTATTTTAAGCTTAGAGGACTAGGGAGCCACATTCTTTCCCATTTTGGGGGGGTTGAGAGATTAGGTCATATTTTAGGACATGCATTATAGAGATGACCAATAGAAGAGGAAAGTTGACAAAAGAGGGTAGAATTTTTTATATTTAATATCTTGAGATCACTTACCAATACTAGACTCTAAAATGATTGAGGATCACAACATATTATTAGGTTTAGTTTTGATGCTAATGTGAGAAGGAAATGGCATGGATTGTTCATTAGTCACATAGTCTAAAGAGATGAAGTTACTAAAAGAGTTGGCAACACCAGGAATAATCTCCTCATCCCAAAACTCTAGATGAAGCTTGAGGAGTGGAACCTAAGTTGGGAAAGAAGTAGTGGAATGAGTAAAAGGATAAAAACCTAAGCACCATTTCTACAAATCCAAAATATTCTTATCGAAGAACCAAGGAACCCCCATTAAGATCTTCAAGAAATCCTTCATAATAGTAAATTTGAACAAGAAAATCCACTTAGGAAGAGTTGAAAAGGAAAAGGAACCTTTAAAAAACTATCATGAGGATTCCCATTTCCAAATAGATTCAATATTAGGAAGCCCTTCCACAAACCTTTCGATAAGATAATTTTACATTTTTTTCGATGAACAATCAGTAGAAGGGTTTTTTATTTTATGGTGGTACTCTCATAAGAGAATAATATCTAAACCCCATCATCAATAGAAATATCCTTTTTGGTATCCATGAAAAGAGCTTACCAATTTCGTGGTGAAGGTACCCATTGAGAAAAAAAGGAAGGGATGGGTAGTGAATGACATTGGGAGACACACCCCACTCAACAAAACAACCAAAATTATATTGCACCAAAGGATGAGAAACAGTAGATTCTTTCCCAGCTCCATTATGTTGTGCATCTCTCATCTCAAAACAAATCTCCCTCATGGTTTAAATAATTTTTAAAGTTCTATTATTTTTTCTATTTCATTCTCTTGATAAAATCCAAATTGATACCCATTTTAGTGAAATATTATAAAAATATGTTGGATTGTCATTATAAGGTCTACAATTCATGAAGCAGTGGAAGCGATTATTTTTTTATTTATGAAATCCCTCTTTTTTTATTTATGTTTCACTCTTTGTTGAAACAAATCCATGGACTATTTTTGGTAGTAAATGGTCACGCCCCAACACCCCCAAGAGTAGTTACTAGGCCAACACAACTTCCACAAGAGAGAGAATGGAAAGAAGGCTTGCTTCAACAATGCAAGATTGAATAATAGTTGAATATGCTTTAATGAAAATGTACATGAGATGCCTTGCTTATAAAGGAAAGGTAGAGAGATAGGATTAGACAAGATCATGACAAGTTTCTTAATCCTATGACACGAGATAAGTAACAAACTAACTACCTAGGAATCAGGTAATACTAGATAGAAAAGATAAGTTATAGAAAATCCAACTAAGACTTCTAGAAAGAAGCTTATATCCTAAGTAAACCTAACATGTGAATATTTGTCCTAATTACATAGTGAATGAATTAGCTAGGTAAAAGATATTTATTCACACCAAAACACCTCTTAAGTGCAACTTAGGGAGAAGATTAAATTATGCAAACTATGCAAAGATAAAGATGAAGATGGGTTCCGGCTACTAGGCCATAATAGATACCCATTTGCAAATTCAAACAATCTCTCACAAATGGAGAAAAGGATAAAATACAATGAGACAAAACTCCTCTCTAAAGGAGAGAAAATAAAACAAAACAAACATGATGTATGGAGGACTCAATGATAACCTCCAAGGACTACATCCATCATTTATATACAATCAATGGCTCCCCCATAAGATGGAAAAAGAGAGATAATACATCCCCCACACAATGAAGAATCTCTAATGATGATAAAGAATGCTTGAAAAAAAAATATGACCCAATAAATGCAAGCAACACATCTCCCCTATTAAGAAAAAAATCCATAAGATAATGAAGAGTCCACTCCATGTCCAGAAAGGAGGAAAAATGAATGCTCAACATGAATGCCTCTAAAAAATGAGCAAGATTATCCAAGATTGAATAAGTCACATCATAATCATGGTCAAACTCAACCAAGAAACATGAAAAATAAAGTGAAGGATTAGACTAATGAATTTCAATCTCCAAAAAAAAAAAAGATGGTATAATAGTTATGCTAAAACTATTATCAAATATTAGAGAAACCCCCTCATGTGTGTCCTCCAAATCTGCAGTTTGAGACTCGACAAACAAGCTAGAAATACTTTCCAAATACTCATCCCACAAATCAAGATCTAAAAAACTATGACCGTCGTATAGAATAAAATAATTGATGGCTAAAGAAGCAAGAGGTGGAGAAAGAGAATGCTCAACACTAGTCTCTAGAATACCAAGGTTTAGATTACCAAACTTCTCATGGTTCACAATCCATGGAGTGTGTGATGCAGTCAAAGGAACATTATCACCTTCTAAAGAAAAATGTGAAAAGGAATAGACATGATATGAATGATCAACCATCCCAATAGAAATAATATCCCTAGTCTCCAATTCCCTTAAGTACACTCTATTAGGAGTGAACTCACATAATTTACCTTAACCCCCATGAGTAATTTGATAAATAGAAAGGATAATAGTGGAAAAGGAAGGAACACAAAGTACATCATTCAAAGTCCCTTCCCCCATGTCAATAGAACACTTCCCACTTACCTTAATAGATGTATTGTTACCCTTCAGTATATGAGGTGAATTACAGAGCTACAAAGAAAAGAACATATCCACAGAAGATGCCATATGATGAGATTCCCTTGAATCAAGAAGCCATCTATTAGATTCAAGACTTACAGGGGCCAAGAGTGCTCATCCTTTCATTTTATGTAGCCATGATGTATATCTTTTGTTTTCTAACTGAGATGATGAAGGGGGGGTGTTTTTTGAGAAGCTAAAGAAGAAGAAGAAGAAGAAGACATTGATGAGGGTAGCTAAATGTTATTCTTTTTAAGAAGGTGTGTGAGTTTGCTACACACTTAATAATGGTGTACATTGGGTTATGAATAGTTGTCTTGTGGCTATCTTAACTCCTAATTAAGTTATATTATCATTATTATATTATTTAGTTGGTTAGGTCACTGTAGGGTTTGTATAGTGGTGTGTAAATCATCCTAGGTGATATCCTAGGAATAAATAGGTATATGTAGGAGGTTGTGAGCCTTATTTCATCATCATATGGTGAATTTTGTTCTCATTGGAGATATTTGGAGGTTTTCCCCCTTGAAATGGCTTGTTATTCTTAGTTATTATCAAGTATTTATAGAATATTTAATATCATCTTCTTCTATTGTGCAAGTTATTTCATTAGAAGTGGTATCAGATAATGATCTTAGCATAGTAGAGGCAATGTTTTCTTCTTAATACTTGAGGTAATTTTTGGAAGAGAATGCATATCTTTAAGATTTTGGTAAAAAAAAAATGATTTTTAAAGGGTTTTTGAAGAACATATTAAAGAAGTTACAGTCCATATTTTACAAAAATTGGAGAGGAAATAATAAAGTTATTGAAAAATTAAGGTTTCCACAAATATCACTCTCAAGGCTGAAAATAAACTTATTTCTTGGAGATTTTTATAGGTGAGAGGTCTTTTGGCCCTAGTAAGTTATAGTAAAAATTTCAAAGAATTTAAGTTTCATTTGTGTGATTTATTTCAAGATTATTGATTCCCATGATGACGGGGCCTACAACAAGGGGCAAAAAGAATGTTGTCACACCAAGGAAAACT
Source organism: Sequoia sempervirens (assembly GCA_007258455.2). Lineage (NCBI taxonomy): Eukaryota > Viridiplantae > Streptophyta > Pinopsida > Cupressales > Cupressaceae > Sequoia > Sequoia sempervirens. The sequence continues at coordinate 698,753,915 of VDFB02281492.1, read as the reverse complement.
CTTGATAAGGATGGGGTAACAATAAATGATATTCTAATGACGAAATTAGTAAGGTCAAGGAAGAAATTTCCCCAATGAAGGTGGATATGTATGACCTAAGAGGAGAGGTCAAGTGCCTATATTAATGAACCAAGAAAGGAGTTCTCAAGCAACCAAGGTGAGACTTCTAGGTCAGCTAACATTGACGCAAGTTTTAATACTCCTATAAGATCTAGGAATTTTTTTCCAAAGTTGGATATGTGCAACTTCGATGGAAAGGATCCTCTAACATGGATAAACCAAATGGATATTTTTCTTGAGTACATCAAATCCCAAATGGACAAAAGGTCATGATGGCTTCCCTATATGTAGAACTAGATCAATTCATTTTGTATCAATGGCTTTGTAATCATCTAAGGAAAAAGGGTCTCACCATCTCATGGTAATTTTTTATGGAGGAACTCCAAGCACAATATAGCATTAGTGTGACAAACAACTTCTTCAACGAGCTTGCTAAACTTCAACAAATAAGATTAGTTAAGGATTATATTCAACAATTCCAAAATATATCCTTAAGAGTGGATACAATTATAGAGGAGAACTTGAATGATTTATTCATGGGGATTCTCAAGGATCATATTCAACATGAGGTAGGCATGTTTATTCCTAGCTCTATAAATGATTTTTATCTTAGCATGCATGGTAGAGGAGAATTATTTGATTCCTAAGAAGCAAAGGGATAATGTGAAAAGAGAGAAAGGATATTCAGTACATTCTCTTCCTCAACATGCTAGGTTGACTCCATAGCAAATTAAGGAGGAAAGAGAAAAAGGGTTGTGTTTCAATTGTAATAGAAAATAGAGTCAAGGACATAAGTGTAGTGAAAATAAATTGTTCTATATTGAAGGTCCAAGTGAGGAAGAAGAGGATGAACCCATATTATAGGATGAAAGGGAATCAAAAAAGGAATCACATGATTCTCAACCAATCATTTCTTGTCATTCAATCTTAGGCTTTAGTGCTCCACAAACTATCAAGGTGGTGGGTTTCTTAATGAAGAAGAAAGTAAGAGTGTTGATCAACTCAAGTAGTACACATGATTTCATCAACAAAATATTAGCCACTCCTCTAAACAGTTTTATATATCTAGCTCCAGAATTTCAGGTTTTGATTGTAGATGGTCGTATAGTTAGTTTTTCAGGGAAGTGTCATAGAATTAAATTATCAACTTGATACCACAACATATGCCATATCCATAGGTGTAGCATATATTGTTTTGGGAGTACAATTGCTTACTACATTGGGAACAATTGAGATTAACTTCTAAGAACTATTCATGAGATTTCAATTAGGAGAGGTAGTAGAGCCAAGGGGGTTGAAGGAAAAGTCTACACAGATGGTAAGCTCTCATCAAATGAAAATTTTTCTTAGGAAAGGAGTGGATGGATTTTTTGCCCAAATTTTTTCATTAGAAGTCTCTCAATCTAATGCTCCTACTCATCCATATTTACAAGCTATAATTGATCATCACTTAGTTGTTCTTGGAGATATACCTAAAGGAATTCCACCTAAGAGGGATCATGATCATGCCATACAGTTAGTTCCAAGGAGCCAACCACTAAACATAAGACCTTACAAGTACCCACTCATACAAAAGAGTGAAATAGAAAAAAATATTGAGGAGATGCTAGAGGCAAGAATAATGAGGCATAGGAAAAGTGCTTACTCCTCACTTATGGTGTTGATACATAAGAAGGATGAAACTTGGTACATGTGTCTAGATTATAGAGTGCTCAACATGTACACCATTAAAGATAAGTTTCCTATTCTAGTCATTGATGATTTGGTAGATGAATTGAATGGATCTATGTATTTTACAGAGTTAGATCTTAGATCTAGTTATCAAAAAATTAGATTGAGGAAGATATTTGTAAGACAACATTTCAAACTCATGAGGGTCATTATTAATTTTTGGTGATTCCATTCGGTCTTATCAATGCACCATCTACATTCCAACTTTTGATGAATTCCATTTTTAAGTTCTTGTGAAAGTTTGTGTTAGTGTTGTTTGATGATATATTGATTTATAGCAAGACTTGGGAAGAACATTTGCAACATGTGGATCAAGCATTACAAATACTTGAATATTATACACTCTATGCTAATCCATCCAAGTTTTCTTTTGGTCTTAAAGAGGTGGAGTATTTGTGACACATAGTATTACATGAAGGAGTAAAGGTGGACCCTAACAAAATTAAGGCTATCATGGAATGGCCTATTCCAACAACCAATAAGAAACTAAGGGGTTTCTTGGGATTAACATGGTACTATAGAATATTTGTGAAGACTTATGGTCATATAGAAGCACCCCTCACCACTCTATTGAGGAAGGATTATTTTTGTTAGAATGAGTCTGCTAATACAAAATTTGAGAGATTGAAGGAGGCTATGTGTACAACTCCAGTGCTTCCCACTCCTAATATCACCAAGGAATTCATTGTAGAATGTGATGCTTTTGGAAATGGGATAGGAGCAGTTCTCATGCATGAAGGTTGACCAAATTTTTTTGAGAGTCATGAATTAAAGGGTAAGAATTATCTAAAACCTATTTATGAGAAGGACATTATAGCAATCCTTCAAAAAATTAAACAATTTGGGTCTTATCTAATGGGTAGACACTTCAAGGTTGAGATAGATCATGATAGCCTAAATTATTTTTTGCAACAAAGACTATCTTCTAAAGAGCAAAAAAAATGGGTCACTAAGATGTTAGGATATGACTTTGAGATTGTATATAAGAAAGGGAAGGAAAATATTTTGGTAGATGCCCTTTCGAGGAAGGACAAGAAATACGAAGCCTTATTGTGTTCCCTTAAAATATTACAAGAAAATTGGGTGGAAGAAGCCAAACTAGAGTGGAAAAATGATGTTGCAACAAGTAATCTCATCCAACAATTAAAAAGTGACCCTAGTAGTTCAGATAAGTTTTGTTGGAAGGGAGATACTCTTTGGTATAAAGGGTGTTTGTATCTTTTCCAGAATTCCACTCTTAAACACAAGATTCTCATAGAACTTCATGAGTCTCCAATTGGTGGTCATTCGGGATTCTTGAAGACATATCATTGAGTCAAGCAAGATTTTTTTTGGGAAGGGATAAACAGTGATGTTCAAAAATTTGTGGATAAATGTTTGGTTTTTCAAAGTAATAAAGCCTGGGAGACACTTAAGAAACTAGGTCTCTTGCAACCCTTATCTATTCCTAGCCAACATTGAGAAGAGGTATCTATGGACTTCATCACAAGGCTTCCCAAATATAAATTTCATAATTTCAACATGGTAGTAGTTGATCATCTCACGAAATATGAACATTTCATTGCATTATCACGTCCTTTTATAGCAAGTGTAGTGGTACACCTAAGGTTATTATTAGTGATCATGATCCTATCTTCATTAGTCACTTTTGGAAATATTTATTCTCATGTTTGGGTACTCAATTAGCTCATAGCTCTTCATACCACCCTTAATCAGATGGGAAAACTAAGGTTGTAAATAAATTTTTGGAAGGATATCTATGTTGTTTCACTTTAGAGAAACAATCTCAATGGGTAGATTAGATAATGCTTGTAGAATGGTGGTATAACACTTATTTTCATAGCTCATCAAAAATGTCTCCATTTTTTCCACTTTATGGATATCATCCTCCTTCCATCACATCATCATTAAACACCAAGAGTTGAGGCAATAGAGGACCACTTCCTTCATCAACAATAGGTACTTTCAGGACTGAGGGATAATTTAGCCATGGAACTAAATCGAACGAAACAACAAGTAGACCAACATCGTAGTGAAATAATTTTTGACATTGGGGATTGGGTATTTTTGAGATTGAAACCTTATAAGCAAGTCTCACTAAAGCAACAAAAAAATAATAAGTTATCTCCAAGGTATAATGGGCCATACCAAATCATGCACAAGATCGACAGTGTTGGCTACAAGCTAGAATTTCCACCAACAACAAAGATACATCTAGCTTTTCATGTTTCTTGTTTAAAGAAGGTAATTGGGCATAATATTCCAACTCAGAAAATACTACCAAAGCTCAATGAAGAAGGAAGAATAATTTTGGAACCAAAGTGCATTCATTAAACACACACAAAGAAGATGAGGAATATAACTCACTAAGTATCTCATCCAGTGGAAGAATTTACCAGTTGAAGATGCCTCATGGGAGGATGAGGAGTTCATTCAACAACATCCACACTTGATTAGAATTGAGGAAAATTCTTCTCTGAAGAGGGGGTGGGGCATATTATTCCCTTAATATTGGTTCTGAATAGTTGGCTTGTGGCTATCTTAACTCCTAATTATGTCATGTTATCATTATTATATTATGATTTAGTTGGTTAGGTCAACCTAGGGCTTATATAGTGGTGTCTAAGTCATCCTAGGTGATATCCTAGGCATAAATAGGTATATATAGGAGGTTGTGAGTCTTATTTCATCATCATATGGTGAATTGTGTCCTCATTGAAGATATTTGGAGGTTTTCCCCATCGAAGTAGCTTGTTATTCTCAGTTATTATCAAGTATTTAAAGCATATTTCATATCATCTTCTTCTATTGTGTGAGTTATTTCATTACAGAGTTCATCATTCTTCTTATTATAACACATATGCCCATCATGTCCTAGCCTTTTACAATATACACATTTTAACATCTTTTTAGATGATTTCTCTTTTGAAGAAAGTGTAGACTCAAGAGTTATTTGTGAAGGGGAATCTTTGCCTTCTTAATTAGACTTGGGGACCTTATTCTACTTCTTACCTTTCCCACTTGAAGTTGTTGTATCCTTTGGAAGGAGAGCATGAGATGTTGAAGGCTTCAATGTGCCCATGTATACCAACTTTGCTTGTGCCCGTATGAGTTGAGATACAAATTCATCAAGACAAGGAATTTTTTATGCATTTTCCAAAGGAATCCTTTCTAGCATAGAATGTAGAAACAAACACCAAATAATCAAGACCAAGCTTAGTAAAAATAGAAATAATCAATTGTTCATCCTCTTTAGTGACCCCACAACTAGATAACTACATCCTTAGAGAATTGAGCTTAGAGAAGAAGTATTAGATATTTTCAAAATATAATGGATTAAGACCCATTAGTTCATTCTCCAACTTAAATCTCCTCATCTTATTTAGATTACCAAAGAGAATCTCTAAAGCATTGCAAACTTGACTAGGATGTGTCCAAGATACAACATGATATCTAAGATCTGGAGAAATGGAAAAAAAAAGAGTAACAAGAGCTTCATCCCTTCTATCAAGCAATTTTATTCTTTCTATAGCTTGATTGGGTTATGGATCTTTCCCATATCTAATTCTTTGCAACTTCAATTTTAACAATAACATAACCATTTGAAATTTCCACTCACAATAGTTATATGGGGTTAGAAGTACAACTTATGGAAAATCCATGATACAATCAGATATTACAAATAAAGAAACAAAAAATTATTTTCTCAATACAAGCAATTTACCCCTTTGTCCCAAAGAAATTTACACTTTTTTGAAAATTTACAACAATCTTTCCCAAACTACCAAATCAACTTCAAATTGAAATTATTAAAATTAGGAAACAAATATGAAAAATGTGCATGAATACAACTAAATTTTTTTTGAATACCTTCCTGATGTGGAAAATTTTGGGAAAAACAGAGTCTAGAGCAAAATGATATGAGTTTGGAGGTGAAAACAGTAGATCTAGCTTCAACCTAGAAAAAATGGCAGAAAACTATAATTTTTTTCAAGAAACATACATTAATGAAAAGTTGAGACTTCCAGCTTTTTGGCGATATTTCATTTGAAAAAAATTGCTTTTTTATGTGAACTTTATGACAATTTGAAAAAAAAAATTGTTTTGCGGCTTTGGAAGGAAAAAAAATATCTTAAGGCTAACTGGGAGCAAAAATTTTTGGATCTCGAACGATAATTTGGAGCAATTTAGGGCTAGTGGACATTTTAGAATAAAGGTATATTACAAAGTTTTACATATAATATGAAAGCCTTTGAAGCTTTGTCGGCCTTTACAAGTTTTAAACAAAACCTTTTTAGAAAATATTTGATATAAATCAAACTTTATAGCAAATAAACTAGTCGGCCTTTAACAATTGTAAGACAAAGTTTTAATAAATTAAAACCTTTAAGAAAACCTAATAGTTAGCAATGATACTCAGCTTTGCATAAAAAATATTAAGTAAAGTTTATAGATATAAAAAATTGTGATTAGGACATATATGCATTGAATAATGACCACATGCAACTGACAATGACAATTATTTGACAGTGATTTGACATGAAAGGGCACATACAACTTGAGTTTTTAGAACTTTTAATAAATACAATGACCAACATACCATGAAAGCCTATTGGAACTCGTTGATTGATGAAGTGACCGCTGGTCGGATTTGATAGGTGATGTACCAGGCTTTAACAAGAATATCCTTTGGAATATGCCAACCACTTTAATATTTTTTTTGCAAGAAATATGAAAAATTCGCCCCAATATTTGTCAAAAATTATAGGAATTTTTTGCCCAAAACTAAATAGCACAAAAATTATTTTTCCAATAATTTTTTTTGGTAAATTAATAATGATGACATGGGGGGCCATAAGACCTTCCTAGGAATTTTTTTTTTCCTTAGAAACAAATTTTACTAAAATTAGGTGAAATTACAATCAAAATTCATTTGCAAGGCCTTTTGAAAGCTATGGTGATGTAGATATGGTCCCAAAGTGCTTAAAGAATTCAATGACCTCCTGGATCAACTACTCTTCACACTTTTCAAATCCTTATAGATCAACAAAAACATAACCAATTTTAAAAAAATGAAAGAAAAAACTAACATTCTTCAATTCCTTGGATTCAACCATGATGTCATTGAAACCCCAAAATACACCCAACAAAAAACTTCAAGCCAACGTGAAACCCTCAGATTTGGGAAGGAATCTACAATACCTAGAACTCTGATACCATGTGGGAGTAAATGGTGATTCCTCAACATCCTTAGGAATAGTTTCTAGACAAATATATCTTGCACAAGGGAGAGAACATCAAAAAATATTGCTTCGAAAATGCAAGATTGAATAATGGTTGAATATGCTTAGAGGAAAATGTACATGCGATGAATTGCTTATAAAGGCAAGGTAGAGAGATATGATTAAACAAGATCATGAAAAGTGTCTTAATCCTATGACATGAGACAACTAGTAAACTAACTACCTAGGAATCAATCAATACTAGCTAGATAAGATAAGTTCTAGAAAAGCCAACTAAGACTTCTAGAAAATATCTTATATCCTAAGTAAACTTTAACATGTGAATATGTCCCCTAAATACCTAGTGAATGAATTAGCTAGGTAGAAGACATTTATTCACACCAACATTATTTAGTTTCATTGTGCATTTTTTTGTATTCCACTTTATCTATATGTTTTATTGTTTGTAGATAATTATATTTATTTCTCTTCATTCACAATTTTTTCTTCTATATAGTCTTAGTTTAGTTTACTCTCAAATATACATTCTAAATTATCACTACATTCATTAAAGGTATATATCTAAAATATTCCTTTATCATTTTCTAAATTCATACATTATTTTATAATTGTCTAATAATATTTGATCTAAGAATCATTTAGACCAGGCCCTATCGATGACCACTATTAGGCTTTGAACCATTTTTGTGTTCCTTTCCACTCTCAAGCTTTATTTTCTACTTCCATGGTGGTGTATTTAATACTTTTCATGATAAAATTCTTCTTCTCTATAGTGCTTTTTTTAAAAACAATTGTGGTCATGTTCAAGAGTTTTATGTTCTCAGACTTGGCAATAGCCTAGGTTGTCTTCTTTCGTGCGCTCACATCCACCGAATCAAGTCTTATATTCCTCGTGAAATATGGAAACTGTGTCTATTCTATGTCGTGTTCCATCGACAGCCTCACATTGGTTCATGAAAAAGGTTCAAGTTTGAGTTTTCTATGGACTTCAATGTTTTATTCGCAAGGACACAAATGACTCTTTTGGGGTTATATTTATGATAAGTCTCACATTGCATACTCTTGCAGGTTTAATGTAATTAGTTTATGACTAGCAAATAGAGAAGTTCCACAAGTAACAAAATTAATAAGAAAAAAGTCTAAGTCAAGAAATATGAATGCTTTAGTGTTTAACTTTCCCATGAGGTAGCAGATCGGTATTTTTTTATCTATCAGAATTCACAGGGTATTCCACCTCTAAAGTGTTCAGGTTTTAATATCCGGGGTTGTTGGTGGACATAAAAATTTAATGCATTATTCTTGTGATTACTTGAGGTTTGAAGAGAAAGTTGGTTGGGAGACCTCTACTGGACTTGTGGCAGGTTAAGATGAATTCTATTAGTCCTTTGGACCAATCATTATATAATAATGGCGTCCATAACTCCTCAATTGATCGATGCAGTGCCCTGTGCGTCTAGAGGGCGGATATAGTGGGCACAATCTGATTATGTGGAAGCGAGTGGCCATATTTTTTGACATAGTGTTACTTGCATTAAAGGTAGTATGCTCAATTTTTATGAGCCCGTTTACATCCAACTGCAATTTGCCTTAAATAAAGAACGTCTAGATCTAAATGGAGCATTTGGCCCGGGCATCGAGCATTAATCATAATGAATGATAAAGCCTACATTTAGGCATTCGACGCTCGACGTTAATGCTCACCGTTTGGTTTATCATTTAAAAAGTCTGTCACAAGTTTATCATTGTTCGCCACTATAGAATTACTAATAAAAGTAAATAAATGTTATTTCAAGTTAATCACCGTTACATACATGGAGATTACCTGTTAAGATGGTTTGCACTGGTTATAAATAGTACTATCGCCAAATCTGTTCCTCACAGAGTACATTACGTTTGGATATCTGTAGTTGACAACATGGCCAAGGGCATATATGTGTGCCTGGTGTTCTTATTGGTAACGGTGTCCTTTGCTTCTGCTTCTGGTAATATGCATTCTTCTTCTTTTCAATCAATTGCTTCATAGATGGGTTTTATTTGTTGATACCAATAACTATATACTGTTTGTTGAAAATTTTCAGAAACATTCTAAAGTACTTACTGATTTGTAATAGGTTCATATTTACAAGTGCCTGTAGAACCAGTGGCAAAGGGGCGAGGAGGAGGAGAGCCCCGAGGTGCTCTTCAACATTTCCATCAACACGACCATAGGCTTTGCGAAAGGTGGAGCAAAATATTTAAGGGGCAATGCTTCCTCAATAGGCAGTGTAACCGTATTTGCTCAGTTGAGGAAGATGCTATTTTTGGAAAATGCAATTTGAGTAGAAAGGGATTGGCATGTTTCTGCTACAATTACTGTTAGTAGAATGAATGCTTATTCAAATCACGTTATGTGTTTCTTCTATGATAAGTGAATACGGGTCCAATAAAACTACTGTATTTATAAGTAGAAATATAAATTTACACCAAAAATAACGTAAATATTTTCACGTCAATTTTTAAAAGTATTCATATATTTTATATATATATATATCTATTTATTAATCATATAATTATTTTCTTTATAGATAAAATTATTAAGGTAAAGTTTTCATATATATTAAAATATTCATTTTTTGTATAATCAGAAAATTAAATATTCTTTTAAAATTTATGTGTATATATCACAAAAGGACACTAATCAAAAGTAATACAATTATAGCTGTTATAATTAATTTTTTGGAAAGAAAATTATAAAATTATATTCCTCTTAAAATATAATCTTATATTTTATTTTGAACAATGATTTCTATATCCATATAATTATTTGAAAATTATTCAGATTTTGAGAGTATGTAAGAGAATAGAGATGCAAAAATATTTGTACGAATTTCAAAAAATCAAAACCATATATATGTGATGGCTATTAAAATTTTAATTATCAAAACACTTAAAAATAATAGATAAAAGCTTGAGAGAAAGTATAGTTCTTTTTTTTTTTTGAATCAACACATAAACTGTAAACTAAGTTAATTTTTTTTCCATGAATACCAATCAAATATCTTTCAACACAATCAAATAAATCAAATAATCCCTAAGTAATTTTACCCATACCAATCACTTGAATACCTATATATTATATAGGCAAACTAAATTTATATTATTTTATTGTATTATATACTATAATTGATAATAACTAAAGAGCGAGATAAGTTATATTGGTGATATATATATATATATATATATATATATATATATATCATCATCAATCTTAAGATACTCTTTTTTATATAGATGAATATTTATTTTAACTCTATATATTATATATATATATATTTATTTATTTATTTCTATTTAAAAATATTTATTTCATAAGTGAATTTCATTAAATATGTTTGTATTTATGTTTATATATATACGTATACATAAACATATTAAGTTTTAATATATATATATATATATATATATATACGCACATATGTACATACTAAACTAATATTACCTATATATATGAACCATATATTTTTAGGTCTATGTACTCTCTTGCTCTCTTAGGGTTTTTCACCTAAAAGGAGGGGGATAGGCTAAAAACCTAGGTGGTTCACTCAAGATTAATGAAATATGAATAAAATATGTCTAAATAGGATGATCTTAATGCAGAAAGTTGGTAAAAGATATTGGAAACTAGAGAAATGCATGTTGCTTGAAAACACATTGTGTTATGCAAAAAAACCTATAAATGAAAGCAAACTGTAACAAAATTTGATGAAACTAGAAGTGTGCTCCTAAGAACTTGATGGAGATTGGAAATGACATCTGGAATGATGTTGATATTAAAAATTTGGTCTACAGGGACTCATTTTCCATTTTGGGCGAATTACTCCTAGATCTGGGAAACTGTTATAGAGCCCATTTCAGACAAATGGGTATCCAAAACTATAGAAAACCCTTTTCAAACCTAAAAGTGGGGCTCATTCAACACTAATGGTGAGTCAGTCAACTTTTGAATTTTTTAAAATCCAAAGGTGGAAACTGAAGCCCATTGTCTCCTCTTCAGTTCCTGATAGGTGTTTGCCTCTAAAAGTCTAATTTCTAGCATTGTAGGTGATTTTGAATGGATATTTTACCTTGGTCAACAAGATGTCTTTAACAACTTTGCAACTTTATCTTCAATGATTTCCAAGCCTTCAAGATGTCTAAATCTGCAAACACAAAAGAAGAGAAAGAGAAATGTTGAATGTTACGGCATGGGGGTTTGCCTTGGTCAAACCCTTTTTAGGTAATTAAACAAAAATAAGAAAATAATGTAATGAAGCATTCAATAATGGAGTTATTACCTTGTCATGATGATTGATCTTTGATTTCTATAGCAAAACATGAAGAATCTTCCATTGAATGTTAGAAAAATGTTACCTTAATGACTTGAAATGTTGAAACCCTAGCTTGCTTGACTTGAGGAAGAAGATAAATGATGAATGAATGATAAGACATGTGAATTAGGGTTTAGAGGGTTTATTTTATAGGAAATTCTCTTAATTTTACCATTAATTGGATCCCCAAGGCTGACATTAAGAAAAACTAAATTTAAAACCTAATTTTTCCCACTCAAAAGTCAAAAATGGCCCAAATGGGATTCATTTTCCATTCTAGGAAAATTAGTCCCACCTAGATGGGAGTCATTCTACCAAGGAAGTAAATGGGTCCCACAGGGACTATTTTTCTAGCTAGGATGTTCGGGAATGCATAAATTAGGTTTATATGATGATTTTATCAAGTATTTCATCAATTCAAACCTTAGGATGCATAATATGGAGCCATATGGGCCTATTAATGATGATTTAAAGTGAAATTAGGTCTAGGGACACAAATTTCAATGTGAAAGTGTGATTAAATAAAGTTTACAACATTAAAATGAGGTCCACTTCACCTAGAAAGGAACAATATCCAATGTGATTATGTAAGAAACATTATAACACTAGATTATCATTAAGTTTAATTTACAAGCCTTATAGATTAGTGTGATAATGATATTAAATACATTTTATAATGTTGAATTAAAGGAAAATGAGTTCATTAAGTCTAGAGAGGTGTGAAAGTCTTTTACAACACTTTACAACACCTTCACAAGACATCACTACATATGTTTTATTCTATTTGCAAGGGTCCAAGACCTAGTGTCGATGTGTAAAACACCTCACAATGCTAAATGAAGGCCTCATTAAGTCCATATTTATCATCAATTATTCCAAAATAAGCAATAAATACTTTTTTCTATAGTACAATATAACAAAGAATATCTTCCTAACACTATAAATAAAATTTAAAAAATAGGTTTTACATTATATTATAGATATGGAAGTTATGTATGTATTTAAAATTATTCTTAAATAATATTATATAGATAAGTACATATATACACACAAATAGATATATGTGTGTGTGTGCATATGATATGTATATGTATCTATATATGTATGTATATATATATACATACATACATATATACATACATGTATTTATATAAACATACATACTAATATATATATGTGTTTATATATGTGTATATATATGTGTATATCTATATAACATTATATAAGAATAATTTTAATTAAAAACATACATAACTTCCATATCTATAATACAATGTAAAACTTATTTTTTTGTAGTTTTATTTATAATGCTAGGAAAAAATTCTTTTTTATATGTATAAGTTTTGATTATATGGGAAAAAAAAGTTTTGAATGGACCTAAAATAATTTATAATAGGTTTTGAATGGACCAAAAACTATTAAAAATTAGGTTTTAATAGGGACTCAAAATCCACTCAAAGAGGAACAAGCTACTCACAGATGCAACATAGACAACCAACAACTAACCAACAGTTTATCACCAAATGAACATCAAGACTACCCAAATCTACACTAATCAAAAGGTTATTGACGGAAAGCTTAAACCTGAAAAAGACAATTTTTACAAGGGATCTTGGACCCAAACTAGGTTTAGAAGGGAACCTGAAACCCACTTACATCTAGATTACAAGGATCAAAATCCCTCACAATACACCAGGTTTTAACGAGGACTTGAAACCCACCAATAGATTTAATAAAATACCACCTTCCATAAGAAGGAGTGACACCATCACCCACATTACCAACCCATTGGCCAACACATTCTACTAGATTTGAGAGAATAGAGCTCAAAAAAACCTCCACTCCACCTCTATAGGAGTAGCTACTAAGGAAGATAAGAAAAACCCTTCCACCAAAGTCACAACACTCTAGAAACCTCCAAGACCACCTCAATATGACAAGTATCCACCTTAATAGGAGCTTCAGAAGAGTGTGCCAGATCAAAGGGCTTTCCATCAAAGAAACAATAGCTAGCTCCACCTCAAAAGTAGAATCTACCTCAATAGAATATGCCTTCACCTCCATAGAAGACACCTGATGAAGATCCCAATAGAAATCCAATGCTGTATAATAAATGGAAAAATTAGCAACCAAAGGTAGCATAGGAGAAAGGAGAAAGATCCCCTTAGGCCAAAACATCATCTGAGGAAAAAGATACAACTTTAAAAATATCCAAAACAAAAATAAAAATTAGAAATAGGGGCAACATAGGCTCCCTTTCACTCTAGGAAAAATAGGGGCTCGAATAAAACAATCCCATCCAATTAACCAAAATTGGAAGCAACGTAGACAAAGAATCCTCCAAAAGAAAGACAACCCCCATTAAAAATAAAAATAAAATAGACCCTAGGGGGTTCAAAAACTCATGGGAAATGAACAAAACCAACTCAACAATAGAATAGAGGATAGTAGGAATGCCTTCCACAACCAAGAAAATACTCATAGTAGCAACATGGAGGGAAATCCACCACTCGATAGTCTCAATAGTAAAATAGTCATTAAGCACAACCCTCTTAAGACCCAAAAAAACCATGACCTCTTCCAATGGCCTGGGGAGTTGCATAGAGTTGACACTAGAGGAGGAAGGAAACAACCTAACCCCCATTCTAAAAAGAAACCATAAAAAGATAAAAGAAAATAACTCATCAAACAAGCACCAAGGGAAAACAAATAGCTAAAAATGGCCCCAAAAAAGAGCACTAGTACCCATGAGGCAAAATGAGCTTTCAAAGGTACCCAAACAAGTAGTAGAAGTAGAAAATCGCAACACAACAGACCAAAAACCAACACCGAAAGAAAGTAGGAACACCACAACAGTCTAACAAGGTGATAGTAGGAAGAAGCCCCATAGAAGCACTTCCAAGTAAGCCAGAGACAATAGCCAACACCATCCCTCAACATCCTAATAGGTTGGAAATAACACCCAACCTAGCAGCAAAAGGTGGTAGGTGGATTATAACTTTGGTCAAAAAAAATTTCATCCTCCCAGATTTTTGGCCTTCCAATGGCTATGAAAAGGGTGGTGGAGGCTGTTATTGGTTGCTTTGGGAATAAGGTAGCATTTTTTGGGCCATCGGGATAGAGAAGGTTGGGGAAATTAAATGCTAGTTCGCATCAACATTAATTGTTGTATGCTTTGCATGCACTAGGGATCGTCGTAATAACAACTATCGTTTAATGCCTTGAGGAACAAAATGAATGTTTGGGAAATTTTCAATAAGGAATTATTTGGTGTCATTTTGTTGCTATACTTGATATGAGAGCCATGAGAAATGAGGGTAAGCTTCTATGAGGATACAAGCTAGATTAAGCTTTGTGTAGCTTTTGCGAAGGTGGGTGGAGGTTATTTTTTGTTTTTTGCAAGGGCAGATGGTTGGAAATGCAAAAAAAAGGTGTCACCTATGATAATATTTTTTCCATTTCTATGAAGGAAAGTTGGAAAGAAGATGTGTGTTTGAAGCAAGTGGGAAGAGGTGCATGTTGAAGAAACCCTTGGCGATATTGTTTGATTTGTGCTTTGTGGTCTATGCCAAGGTATATTGTTGGATTTGCCATAAGGTACTGTTGATTTTTTCAAATACCTTGTATGATTTATGGTTCAAATTTTGTGTGTATGGTTTTTCATGGATTTGTGTTTATGGTTTCCATTATCTATGTATGTTTGTAGGCTTCGAGAAATAAGGAAGCCTAGAGAAAGTTGGTGGAAAGAGGTTTGTTTGAAACAAGCAGCAAGAGGTGCATATGGAAAAAACCATTTGCCATATTGTTTCATTTGATTTTCCATACGGTACTATTGGTTGCTTCTAATTTTGACAAGGGGTTGTTGAGAAAAGACTATATTGTTTGTGAAAATGAGTATTATTTGGTTTAAGGTTTTTGTTTTGTGTTTATGGTTTTGCATGGGTTCCTATCTGTCATTTTTTGTGTTTTGTGGGTTTCTTCATCTGGGTTTGTCTTTAAACCAATATTGTTTCATTTATGGCTTCTAGTTTGTGGTTATGGTTGCAATGGAATAAAATAGTCAATCCTATATGCTTTGTGTTAGCTTCCATTGGGAATTGTTGACTATAGATTTGTTGCTTAAGCTATATTGTTTCATTTTAGAGAAGGTACTATGGAAAATGATATACTATTTCAATTTTTGAGGAGGTTTTGTTGAGAAAGGAGTATTTTTTGTATAGGTATGTTACTGTCAATTTTCGTAGGGTTTCTGTTTAATGTTTGCGTTTTTTGGGTTATTTTGCAATGGAATAAAATTGTTGAGGTTATGGAGTTTTTGTCGATTGTAATTGTATAGCTTGGGCTATTTTGTGGCTTTCTACATATGGGTGGTTGTTGAAAGTAATATTGTTTGATTTATGACTTTCATTTTTTGGTTATGGTTGGAAGAGAATAAAATAATTAATGTTGTTGATTCTATGTTTGGTTACATTAGGTATTATTCATTATTATTCTCTGCCTTAGGCTATATTGGGTTATTTAATTATTTATATATATGTGTAAGATTAAAATTGTTAAGGTTATGGAGTTTTGGTCAATTCTTATTGTATAGCTCAAGCTATATTGTGGCTTTTTGCATCTAGGTGGCTCTTTAAACCAATGTTGTTTGATTTATGGCTTTCATTTTCTGGTTATGCTACATGATAAAATAATTAATGCTATTAATTCTATGTTTGGTTACATTAGGTATTATTGATTATTGTTATCTTCTTTAGGCTATATTGGGTATATTTTAATATCAATATATATGTGTACATACATAAATATATATGTGTACATATATACATATGTTTATATATATTAATTTTTTATGGGTCCCTCTTTATGGCTTGCATTTAGTGGATATATTGGCAATGGGGAAACATTATTGACCTTATGCATTTTTTTGTCAATTATTACTGTTTTGATTTTCCATAAGGTACTATTGATTGTTTCAAATATCTTATCTGATTTATGGTTCACATTTTCTGTTTATGGTTTTGCATGTATTTGGTATTGTGATTTTTTTTTTATGGCTTCTGGTTTGTGGTTATGGTTGTAATGGAATAAATAGTCAATCCTATATGCTTTGTGTTAGCTTCCATTACACAATGTCGATTATACTTATGTTTCTTAAGTTATATTATTTCATTTTGGAGGTGTTGTTGAAAAGGTTGTATTGTTTCAATTTTCAAGGAGGTTTTGTTGAGAAAGAAGTGTTTTTTCTATGGTTTTGTTACTATCAAATTTTGAAGAGTTTATGTTTATTGTTTGTGTTTTCTATGTATGTGTGCAATGAAATAAAATTGTTGAGGTTATGGAGTGTTTGTCGATTGTTATTGTATAAGTCAAACTATATTGTGGCTTTTTGCATGTGGGTGGCTGTTGAAACCAATATTGTTTGATTTATGGCTTTCATTTTCTTGTTATGGTTAGAACAAAATAAAATAATTAATGTTGATGATTCTATGTTTGGTTACATTAGGTATTATTGATTCTTGTTCTCTCCCTTAGGTTATATTGGGTATATTTTAACATCAATATATATGTATATATATGTACATATATACATATATTTATATATTTTAATTTTATGTGGGTCTTTCTTTATGGCTTGCATTTAGTGGATATGTTTGCAAGAGGGAAAAATTATTGACCTTATGTAGTTTTTGTCGATTGTTACTGTCTAGTTCAGTCAATATTGTCTCATTTTTTATTAGGTTATGTTCAAAACGCTATATTTTTTCAATTTTCAATAAGGCATTGTTCATAGAAGATAATAGTATTTGTTAAAAAAAATTATGTTTCATTTATGGACGCATTATATGGGTCAACTTTCGATGGGTTTCTCTTTAATGTTTGCATTTTGTGGGCATGTTTACAATGGGATAAAATTGTTGAGGTCATGTAGTTTTGGTTGATTGTTATTGTATAGCTCGGGCTTTATTATGGCTTCCTCCATTTGGGTCATTGTTGAAACCAACATTGTTTGATTTATAGCTTTTATTTTTTGGTCGTGGTTGGAACAAAATAAAATAATTAATGTTGTTGATACTATGTTTGGTTACAATAGGTATTATTGATTATTGTTCTCTACCTTAGGCTATATTGGGTGTATTTTAATATTAATATATATGTGTAAATATATACGTATATATGTGTACATATATACATATATTTATATATATTTCAATTTTTTGTTATTGATAATATTTATGTATATGGTTTGTCATTGTTCATTTCTGAGAATGCATTGTTGAGAAGCATATATTGTTTCAATTTTTTGATAGAGTTGTGTTGAGAAATGAGTATATTTTAATTTGGGTTTGTTTCTTTGAATCTTTGTGGGTTTCTATTTATGGACACCATTTTGTGGATATGTTTGGAACGGAATAAAATTGTTGCTATTATGCACCATCCCCACTAGAAAAGAACCATAGATCAAATAGAAATCGTCATTAACCTATGAAAAGAACAAGAATATTAAGCAACAAATATGAATATTATTTTCACCTTTTGCAACCATCAACTCATGCATAAACCACAAGATAACATCCAACCACCTTCATAGAGATTCCATAGCTGATGAACGAACTTGCATCTTCATCAAAGCCTACCATCCTCACTCACAACTACCTTCAACAACAACATAAACCCAAAGAATGACATGTAACAATACATTTTTGATAACTACATAGACATTTATTTCACAAACATACGTATTTATACATAGGTTGACTAAAATGATGAAGAACAAGACAAGGGTTGTTGTGGTAAATGGAAGCCATAAATGAAACAATATAGCATAAGGAAAAAAACAATAGTGAACAATGCCTTGTGCAAAATAACATGAACTACATAAAATTAACTATTTTATTGTGTACTAGTGTACTTCTTTTCGCTGGGGCATCTAAAAAATTTAAAAAAATTGAATTTTCTTCACGGAAAGTTTATTCTTTTAACCAACGTAGCAAGTACATTCCTTCAAAGAGGGGAAAAATATAAACACGTGAAATTGGAATTATGCACCAAGTTCACATTCATCCACTCATAAAGTTAATCACATTCATTAAATCCATTCATTAGGAAAATCAAGTTCATTTAATCTCTAAGGATTATCCACTTAAATTGAATAAATTAACTTTATTTAATTTAAGCCTATCATCAACCTTTTAATTAAATAAGCCAAACTTTATTTAATTAAAATCCAAATGCATATTACATCCCTCTTTGATTTAAATAATTCAAAATATTTGAGTCAAATTGGTCAAAATTCCCTAATCATCATTTAAGCTAACCTAATCTTGATTAACCTAACCTAAGCACCCATCACATCCTCTAGATATTCCCACTTGCATAAATAAATCAATTTATTGATTTATTAAATTTAACATTTTCCATCAACATGGCATCTTTGAGGAATGTTCCCTCAAGTTTGAATTCCAAAAGAATTGGACATGTACACCCAACAAAGCATTTATGAGCTCTTACATGTTCCCTTGGACAAGTAAAACTCAACATTTACTCTCAATTTCAAATTTTAAATCTCCCTCTCTTTGGCACATTGACCAAAATGTGCTCATCCTCAAGCCTATCACAAGATGACAAGTGTCCTTATCTCATTGGTCCAATCTTTGTCCCACATTCATCCATTTGGCCATTCTCTCATCAAAATAATCTATAAATAAAAGGATTTATTCTTGATCAAATCCTCCACAATCATTCATGCAAAGTCACTCTCTTTAGGGGAACTGATTTTTTCCATTGCATCCTCATCATTAGCATAATCAAGGGTTGGGAAAGGGCTATTATCCACAATAACACCAATCCAATATGAAATAGGGTTTATCTCATGTTTTATATGCTTTAGTTTATCTTGTAATTTGTTTGCATTTAGAAACATGATTTATTATTTCATATGGATGCTTGATTATTAGCTTGGTTTTAAAATACTAACCATTTGCAGATTTGGCATCCACATAATAACACTAGAAGAAGGGAAAGATACAATGAATGCATCACATAATTTCCCTAATAAGTTACTTAACATAGCAATCAATCTCATCATGTCCTCTAGTATACATATTACATCTTATGCTCAGTATTGTTCTCTCTGGTATATCAGAAATCTGATCATCTACCTTATACTTGTGTTTCATATGATCATCTATGTGCATAATTGATCATATAGTTGGCTTGATTATTCTTATTGTTCAAAATACGCCCTAATGAAATAAATGCTCCACCAACCCTTTTATTGACTGAATTTCAATGGCATAAACAAAGACATATTCTGAAAACACCTTGCATCGATCCACAATTACCTCATATGCACAGGCAGAGGAAATGAATGACACCTCCATCCATTCTAATGAGTTCCTCGTTCACCTAGCTTCCCGATTCCTATGATTTCATTCCATTAGATGTGACTCTTACTTGGCACAAATGTCTGTACCATTTTCAACACTGGAAAAATTGTTTATTAAGCTAATTATGCATCCCAATTAGGAACTTGTTGACAACCAGTGTATCCTCAATCTATCCCAGGTTGCACTACATGATCCCATGCTCGACCATTTCCCAATAATATAGAATGGCCTTCTCTCTTGTGACCTCTGTAAAAATGTGGCTTTCATCAGACATATATATATATATATATATTGTTTAGTTATGTTTATTTCTAGGAATGTGAGCCTCTTCACATCTGTTTTGTATCTCTAACAATTATATCATGAAAATTGCATTCCTCGATTCCATGAACTAACAATTATTGCTTCTGCATTTTCAAAGCTCCTTTTTAGTGCGTAGGTAGGTAGGCTGTGGAAAATACTGGGGACTTCAACCTTACACCTAACAGTTTCTTCTGCTTGAAGGTTTATAAAGCCTTTTCAATGAGTCCATTATGTGCATATGCTACAAGATATCTTATTTAGGAATTCTGTCAAAAGTTTCACATGCTTATCTGAATTTATTTCTCCAGTTTCAAGCTGCCTCAGAGTGCATGTGTTGATCAAGCGTTGAGTTTGGTGGAGGGAAAAGACAAAGAGGTAGGCATCGACCACCACTGAGAAAGAAAGGAGTGATTGCTTTATCTGATGATATTTTTTCATTAATGTTGCTGCTTCCATCATTAAATATCACTCTCTTCTCATCAATATCGTTCCTTCTGTTATTAATATTATTGTCTCCATCATTAATGAATGGTTGTGATGTGTAGTCTGTGTAGGAGGGTTTTAGAGTGCCACTCTCTCATGGTGGTTCTGAATTGTCGCCAATTGTGAATCTTATGTTTTGTGTGGGCCAAAAACATAACTTTGGTCATCTCATATAATACATTATTTTAACCTTAAAAAAAAATTATGTGGAAAGCTTTGACGGTGGTCACGATTGTTCATTAATTTTTTTTAGTTTTGAGAAAACTATCAATCACATCATCATTGAAGAATAAAGAGATTATGCTACATTTCCAAATCCTTCTAAGTACGCAGAATCATGGTCAACAAATTTGTACAATATTTGAGTCAGTTGCTCTTAAAATCATTTATTAAGTAAATCAAATCAAGTGATTGTGGTAATAAATACCAAATCTTGTGCCTTCACTAAATCAATTCAATGATGATGCTCATTCAATTTTTAAATATCCCCTTCTATTTCTAATAAACTGGGGCATTTATAGCTACAGATAAATGATACACTAGAGAAGAACATCTATGGCACTCTTCTTGAGATAGTAAAATATTTTGTGTGCTATGCAAGTTACATCCAAATCATTGTTTGCAGGGGTTGTACTTAAAAATTTAGTTTTGTGGCTTTATAGCTTGAGCTTGCATAGAATACAAAGCAACCTTTGTTGTGGATTGAATCTAAACATTTCATATCAATTCCAAACTTGGA
This sequence comes from Sequoia sempervirens, assembly GCA_007258455.2. Lineage (NCBI taxonomy): Eukaryota > Viridiplantae > Streptophyta > Pinopsida > Cupressales > Cupressaceae > Sequoia > Sequoia sempervirens. The sequence goes on along the minus strand of VDFB02281492.1, from coordinate 698,732,623 downwards.
TAGTTGCAGATATTTATCTCTCAGGGGATTTATTTTTATTTTTATTTTTATGAAATTGTATTTATCATATTGTTGTCATTAATTCATTGAATATCTTGTATTGTTTGCAAGGAGGTGTGCATAAAGAAGATTTTCATCAGAATCAGGCATTCAAATTGAAGAACCACAAGCAAATTTGAGCTAGGAAATTAGGCATTAAAATTGACAAAGCATTTTTAAATGCTTAGAGCGTCCATTTCCTGCTTTTATTTTCTATTTTAAGCCAACTAGACCATTGTTTTTTTTGAAAGTTGGATTAAAATTGAACACTAGAAAGTGACTAAACATTGTTTTTTCTAGGATAAAATTGAAGAAGACAAATTTTACACTTCATCTTGGTGCTTTAAAATGAACTCATCATTGCTTTGAGGCTAAAATGAAAAAGTGTCTGAATTGTGTGATTTTGACTTTGGTGAATTTTGAGTGTGTATCCCTTGCACTTTGTGCGATCTAGGGTGCAAGAGAAACACTCAAAATGCATTTTATTGCTTTGAGTCACCTTTAATTGGCCAACCTAAGAGACACATCAGAAAGGAGAACTCGAAGGTGACTCCAACTGGTTTTTCATTCAGGGTAGTATTTAAATGGATAAGACTAAACTATCAAATCCTCATGGTATGTATTCCTTAGTCGTACAGTGTATTTCAGAATGGGGTACTACTGTAAAAAGTATAAGAGCCCCTTGTAGGATTGATTAAAGCCTTTAGTGGCTTGTTGGATTCTCGCAAGGTGCCATGTCCCCGATGTCCCATCATTAAGAACATTTTTTGTAGTATCCAACCATTCCATCCAATGAGTTTATCAAAGTGGTGCATTGGAACTTAGATTCCAAGAAGTTACTTGCCATGTCTAATCTTAGTTAAATTATAGAGGTTAAGACTTCATTCTTAACATACCTTTATACTCTCTCCTTGGTTGCATGTAAAATCATCTCTTCTACTACAAATGGCATGAGGCAATCCCACCCAAAAAAATGTACCAATTGAGCTAGGATGTTATATTGCTTGTCACTCAGTTTGAAAACACAATGCTTTGATAAAAAACATTGGAAAACCAACATTCAACATGAGCACCAAATATCAAACCCTTTAGGAGAAGCAAATATCCTTGAACAGATGCACATGTTATTGCTTTCCCTTGGGATTTGTATCCTTAGAGGCTTCTAAATATTTGGATTTCATCTCAATTTTCTCCTACTAAAGTCAACTTTAGGTAACCTTTGCCTTGATTTTCTTGATTTCCACATAATGCACTTTGTGGGATGAAATAAAATTAGGAAATTGGACATTCAGTTTAAAACTAATCAAGAGTATGTTTTTGATAAAAAGAATCCATTACGCAAATATTGAATCAATTGGACCCCACACATGTGCTTGGCATCTTTCAGTCATATGGTTTTCATGCAAACATCAGTCTTTTGATTTTGAATTACTCTTAGAGAAAAGGGATGTTCTTCACTATCTTGGCCTAGTAAAAATGTCTTTCCTAGATTCATTTAGGATCAAAATCAAAACACTTCATCCATCCCACCACACAACTTTATAGCTTTGAAAACATCATTCTAGACTTAGGAAAATCATCAAAATCAAAATCACCTTGTTTAGTTAGGAGTATGGGAATCCATCCTTTTTCATCCCTCTAGTTAAATTAGCACATCTTTGAACAAGTTCATCCTAAGATCACATCTAACATTTTAGCATTTACAAGTTCATTATCCAAATAAAACCAATCAAAATCAAGCCCTAAGTCTAGCATTGATCCAAATTCCCTAAAATTTCAAACACCCATATCATTCACCCCCTTTCATCCTTCATCTCGTCATTAGTCCTAAAAACCCTAGAGGTCACTTTTGCAACAAGGTCAAAACACAAGAGGAACATGGAATATGAACTTGATCCATAAATCATGAGTAATGCAAGTCAACTAAGCTATCAAAGCCTTACAACACTGATTGATTATCAACACTAACATCTATACAAACCATACATGGGATCATTACCTTCGACAAATGTCAATAGTACAATAAATGTGAGTATGCCCAAATCAAATTTTGGGATACCTTTCCCAATGGTAGATTTACATCCAAATCCAAACCTACCAATCCACCAACCAAGCAATCAATGCATGAGCCTTCAAACAAACAATGTCATCCCACCAAATCCCTACATTCCAAATGAGAATGTACCAAGTATAAGTTTTTGAAACATGAATCCAGAAAAATTTGGAATAAATATGGTTGCAAATCATTCGAATATTGTTCAAAATCCAAACAAGATGTTAATCAATCCAAGTCAAGGTAACACCATGCAAAATCATAGTTACCTAAATCAAGGAAATGTGATTCAAAACATCAAAAATGGTCAATTTCAACCTATCATGCCAAATCTGAGTGTCATCCCAAATCAAAACATTGTCCAAAATCAAACACAAGTACACAATCCAAATTTTTTTAAACAAAAGCCAAATAAACTATATCAAGGGAGTCAAAATCAAAATCAAGAACAAATTTGGTGAGATAAAATTGCTACACTTAGCAAAATAGTTGAGTCATTGTGCCAAGAGACATCTCGACCACCATTGCCCATATCAACATCATTCCTTCATTTAGGGCTTCCCCCTTTACCTAGCACCAATCACTCTATCCAAATAAATACACCTAACACCAATCAAGCCATCACATCAAATCCTTTGAATATACCATTGACATCACACCAACATATGGTATCTAATCAAATGAAAACATTAATCTTGACAAATCAAAATATGGTCTCCCAAGGATCTATCACCTCAGTCATTCTAACCATTCCTATCACTTTGACCACTCCAACCACCCCTACCACACCCATCATATCTCAAACCATCATGATCACTCCAAACATATCTCAATGACTTCTCACTACATCCAACACAATTCTAAATCCACCACCACTACCACCAAAACGAAATGTAGTAAGACAATATAACATTGCACTAAAAGCTCACTAGGCCTACCAAAAGGCCATCACACAATATCTAGCCATGCAACAAGCAATACGAGCTCAACAAGTGCAACAAGCCTCTCAAGCTTCCCAAGCCTCTCAAGCTATCCAACAAACACAAGCACAAACAAAAAAATGTTAACTATTGGGGACAATGACTAAGATCTATCCATCAATGAGCACCTTGAAGATGTTTCCACCTCATCAAATGATCAAATTAACATACATCAAGAATCACTTTTCAATCGTGATCAAAGTCCACCAACGAACAATGATCCAATTCAAGAAATGTCAACATCATTTGACCTTATGGTTGAAGAAATTGGAAATCTCCGCACCACAATTGTTGAAATCAATGATCAAGATCTCTCAATTAAGGAGCACATTGAAGATATTTTTACCCCACCTAATGATCAACTCACCATACATCAAGAGCCACTTTTTAGTTATTTATTTCAAGGAGTGTTATGATTATTCGATCCTATCGACATAATGTATGATCCATCGACCAATGATCTTATTGAAAATGTCTCTACATTGCCTTATGAGTTAGAGGACATATCTCAAGAATTTATCCCAAAGCATGATCAAAATCTTCTACTAAGGTCTAGCAATGGTCCTTTCCAAGACATGTTGACCCCCTTTGACCTCATGGTTACAGATACTGAAAGAATCCTTAACTTAACACTTGATCTAAGTCCACTCAAAGATCACAAGGATAGTGAGCCACTTTGTATTCGTAATGATGACATCCAAGAACCCTTTGTAATAAATCCATCCTTTGAAATTGACCCATGTCAAGAACTTGATCCAAAGCATATCGAAAGAAACTCTGAAATCATTCAAGATCAAGAATTTGTATCTTCAAGATACTACAGTAATTTAATGGACACTCTCTTATCTATATAAGATTATCATATCCATGTAGCACATACTCCTCGATCTACCCATGAGATGCTTTCTACGGATGGACATGTAGAGGATCTTCATCTAGAACAAGATTTTGTTACACAAAAAGAGTAGATTATTAACTCCTACAGTCAAACTGAGTTATCAACATCAGGATCAGATATATCCCAAATTCGGAATGAGGAAATTAGGTATGCGGATATCCAACATTATCCACTCAAAGAAGCAGATAAGATAGAACAAGATATTCTACAGTCAGTTGAGCAACAAATAGAAACAACGTCATCTGCAGTGGTCATTTATCAGAGAATTCATTCTAAACAAGAGCTCTCAAAATAGGAAAAATCTAAGCATAAAGGCAATATTACCACCATACTGGGGGAAACTTCATCTAGTGCAAATGTCAACATAGGGAGCATGAAGAGTCCTTATGATGAAACTAATGCCAAAACTACAACCAACCATGTCACGAATCTTCATCCACCCATCACCCCATCCATGAATTGGGACCAATGTCAAAATAAATAATTGAATCAAAATACGAAGGAAATTATCAAAGAAAAAGAAGCTAAGAAGCATATCAGATAAATCAAATACACATGGATACCAAAGAATACAAGGAAAGATTATCCCTATCAAAATCCATCAGTCAATGAAACTATGGGGAAAAATAAAAATGGGAAAAGTATCCATCAAAGAAGTCCACAAAAGAAAAAGTAGGCTTTTCAAGTGATGTACAAAGTGTATCAAGCAATTGGTCCTAATTCCATGTACACTTCCATATCCACCCATCATTACTCACCTTCCCAAGTTTGGAGAGTCAAAGATTCCAAGTTGTTAACCAATCCATCTTTTATCCCTAAACACACTCCATCCACGCCACCACACATGATATCCAATTCTCAAATTGACCATGTATTGGCAAGGACCCTTCATCATAAGGATTCTAAAGGAACTCTATCGCAATGTGTGCACAAAGAAAAAGTTAACTCTGGTATCGACGAAGCAAATCAAGAATCTCAAAAGTTGTATTCAAGTGCACGTATCTTAGCAAAGCAACTTCTTCAAGAAAGATATTGATGGCACATTATGACAGGGGCATCTACATTGACACCACTAGGTGGGTCAGCATGAATCTTTCAGAAAAATAGAAAAAAATAAAAACATACGAAAATCCAAAAAAGAAATCATAAAAAGGATTGAAAAAAGTAAAGAGAAAAATCATGCTCTAGTGAAAACCGCATGGGCGGTGATTTGGGCAAGAACATGATGAAAACCTAGAAAATAGGCGTCATGTGTAGAATCAAGCATTTACATGGGCCATTTCACATGAAAGCATCTCATCCCATTTGTAATAAATCTAGAATCCCATCCATCTCAGCCATAATAAATCCATTCATCCATAAACCATTAATCTAATCCATTTTCATCCATCTATGTCCATCATCCAAGTTATCTTGATCTTGATGAAATTTTCGGGCACACTTAACGCTTGCTTATGGTAAACATCTTGACATGGGTCATTTTCATTGATCCTATCCTATCCACATTAACTGAGCTATGAAGCACTATCAAAATGAGCATTCCTTTATTCTGAACACCTTATCTTATTGCAAGATAATCCTTGGCATCCTTTGCATGCTTACCATATCCATCCATCCATACACTTATCCAAGCACCCATCCATGACATTCCATACATATTGCATTACAACCATTGCCACCAAGAAAAAGATGTAAATGAAACAATATTGTTATTAATAGTCACCTAGATGGCCAAACCTGCAAAACACTAAAAATCATAGTGACAAATCCATACAAAAAAATCTGCGTAAAAACCAAACAATAAATCAAACAATATTGCTGTGAAGAAACTATATACTTTTTTTTCAAGAGAACCCTATCAAAAAGGCAACAATATGCCCTAAAACAATGCAACCTATATAACATTAACTATTTCATTGGGTTGAAACTATCACACACAAAACTATGGCTTCCAATATTGGCTCACATGGAAAACCCACAAAACACAGAAAGCTCCTAGTAATAGACCAACTCAATCCCTTCACCAAGAAAATGCCAACCCTAAATGAATCAATATTGGTTTCAATGGTAACCCAGATGCGAAAATGCACCTAAAACACAATAGATTAACAATTTTGCAACCATTTACATAAAAGAAAAGCCATAAATGAAACAATATTGCCAACAGTCATCCACATGCGAAAAACCATAAAACAAAATAAATGTTGATTTCAAGATTCACCAAAAACACACCAGACTAACTATTTTCTAACCATTCACACAAAATCAAAGCAATAAATGGAACAATATAGCCAAAAGTCACTGACATGCCAAAACCCACAATTGTTGATTGTTGATGGCTAGCTTGGGTTATTTTTTTTGGCTTAGTTTGTTACTGTGCAGTTTTTTGGTGCTTTGTAACAATCAATAACACCCTTTGGAAAATAAAATTTTATTGTTTTATAAATGCTCGAGCAATTCTTTTCTCCGTCTGCACCTCTTCCATCATTTTCGCCTCACTTTCATTGGCTACACCTCTTCCACTTTTGTTCAAGAAACCACAAAAATAGCCTACAACCGTTTTCACAGAAATTTGACAACCAATGATTGGACTCGCACCTTTACAAAAGCTTGCTGTACACATTCACAGCTACTATATTTGTCTACATATATATGATGCTAATTTTTCTATATATATATATATATATATATATATATATATATATATTGTAGACATGCAAAATTAGCATCATGCATTTAATTAGGTTCATTCATCAAGTAAACCAAGTTCACATTCACCCGCTCACAAAATTAACCAAATTCACATCCATCCACTCATCAGGTAAATCAGGTTCATCATCCATTTAAATTAAATAAATTAACTTTATTTGATTTAGGCCTACCATTACCTCATTTGATTAAATAAATAAATTTTAATAACACCATAACATTTCATCTCATACAAATTAATCCACCTTTATCTTGCATCACCCCTTTAATTAAATAAACCAAAATTTATTTAATTAAATCCCAAATACATTTTCCATCCCTTTTTGATTTAAATAAATCAAAATATTTAAGTCAAATAAGTAAAAGTATCCTAATCATCACTAAGCAAATCTAATCCTGATTTACCTAACCTAACCACCCACCACATCTTCTAGATTTTCCCACTTGCACAAATAAGTCAATTTATTGATTTATTAAAATCCTTATTTTCTTTCAACTTGGCATAAAAATGGAATATTCCTTCAAGTTTGGAAATGAAGACAAGTTGACTTGTCCCTTCCAACATAGAAATAACTTCTCTATTTCATGTCCTCCACTGAACATTTAATTTACAAATTCAAATTTGAATCTCCCTCTCTTTGGCACATTAGCCAAAACTTGCACATTCCTCAACCTATGGCAAGTTGACAAGTGGCCTCATCTCATTGGCTAAATCTATGTCCCACATTAATCCATTTGGCCATTCTCTCATCAAAATATTCTATAAATGAAAGGCTTATTCTTCATCTTGATCATCTACACTCTCATGCAAAGTTACTCTCTTAAATTGAGAACTAATTTTTCTCTTCACCATTCCCTTTTATCACTTCAATTTTAGCAAGGATTGGGAAAGGGTCATTGGAAAATTTGACACCAATCCAATATGGAATAGGTACCTTGTCTTGATTCTATATGTTTATTTGATTCTCTTTGTTAGTTTTTCCCATCTTTGGAGCATGACATTGTTATTTCATAGAGGTATTTGATGAATTTACACATGACTAACCCTTGCTTGAGGTTATTAGAGTTTGTGTAAATTTTGAAAGGTGCTTCACATATGGTGCTAGAAGGAGGGAAGCATAGAATAGATGGATTGCATTAGCTTAGAAGTTTAAATAAAGCTTTCTGAATATTTATACGTTCATAAAGCTTACATTTATGAATTGATATTTCAAGCTACCTCTATGAACTGATATGTATTTGCCTAAATGCTTAATAAGAATATAGGTAGTCAACATCTATTTTAGTGCATTTTTTATGAATGAAAGGGATCTAATATTCTTATAAGATTGCCTCAAAATTCAATGTGTTTGTTTTCTGGACTCTTGTATTGTTACGCGCATCTCCAAGCATCCAATGTTCTCGAGGTTCTGCTTTTTTTTTTACACTGCAACTTTTGATTGATGTTTCTCCCATTCATATTTATGTTTCTATCATTAATGAATGATTCTTATGGGTAAAAGTGTGTAGATGTTTTAAACATTTCAAAAATACAAGCAAGCCATTAAGAATTAATGCACCCAAGTCAAAAGGTAATTAAATATCAACATCATAACTACTATGTTTTTCATAAAAGTTTCTTCACATGGCTGGGCTTGGCTGCATCATCCACTAGTAGGGGCTATCAAAAAAAAAATTTGTACCTACCATTGGCATTGGTTTGAAAAAAAAATTAATAGCTTTTTGCGCCAGGATTTTTCATTTGCCAATTGCATTTGTTTGAAAGTGTCAACTTATTCACAGATTTTGTTTGGGGTAGGTTTTTTGTATTCATTGGTAGCTTGGAAGTGTTAAAGTTTTTATTAAGCTCTTTTACAAATCTTGTCATTTCTAAGGGTGTCATGTGTCCTTTCTCCCAGTGGCATGTTTTTCTCTACTTTTTTCTCTTTTTTAGTTGTTGAATCAGAATATTTTCTTTCACATCTTTGTCTTGAGAATTATTCTATCAAAAATTTCCCAAATTCTGTAGAATACATCATCATAAACATCTATATTTTTTTTGTTGGCATTAAAGTATGGTAGATCAATCTAGAAATTGCGGCTTGAAAGTTTCGTTTGAGACTTTTATTCACTGCTAATAGCACTTTCTTTTCTCATAGAGATCTGCTTTGGCAGGATTATCAAAAGCTCAAGGCTGTGAGGATGCTAACCAAAAGTTTCAGAAGTTGACCTTACACCTGCTAATATTTTTTACCTTTTAAACACTTCTAAATATTCCTTCACTCCACCTTCATAGCCCCACTAATTTCCTCTGCTACTCGACTAAAACCCTACACAGTGATCTTGCTTTTGAACTAGGAATTTTGCATTTAATTCTATGGTTTTAATATATACACTAATTAGTAAATCATCAACCAACCCACGGTCAATCCCCTTTACCGATTTAAAAATCTTATGGATCTGAGCACTTGGAAAAGCCTCATGATTGTGTGTACATGTGGACAACCATCCTTGAGTAAACTAATCAATTATTATTCCACACTCTAATATTCAAGGAAGTACATGGCAGAGGAAAAAAATAAAAATAGACTCATATTCGGTAAGTACCTATCTCTTCCACTGTTTGCTCCTTATAGTTTTAAATCCTAGTTGCCATGCCTTTCCATTCAGACTTACCATGTGTGTAGAAGGTAAGTGACTATGTCAAGCATGCCAACACAATGTAGTGTAGTTTTACAAAATCATGTTTCCCAATCATGTCCATTAATAGCTACAACCATAAGATCATCTACCTTCATTAAGTTTTATAGGAAGATTGTGTCCCACATGATTGCATTTACGTTCCACTATTGTTCCATTGGTACATCTCGCTGATTAGTGATATCTCCCCAAATTCAATCACTTTTTGAAATTGGGCGCACTCTTTTATGTTTAAATGTACTAAAATCCAACAATACGGTGATCTAAATTGATCATGTTCCATTTGTAGTGAATGGAAATAATTTGGTTGACTTTTAAGTATCTTTTTTTTTTTTTTTTTTTTTGTTGGGGGAATTGATTTGTTAGAGGTAATAAAGGTTATTTTGATGATGATTATTATTTTGAGATAATTAATGATGATACTATCAAGGGATTTTTTTTATTGTCGTTTATTTACTTATAAGTCCTCCTTTTATTATCATTATTATCCACACCATTTGACCTTTTCGATTAAGGTCATGCTATTATTTGAAGTTAATAAACAAATTTAATGACTTGATCATCACATTATTGTTTTTATCTTAAACGAAAAAGAAGAAAAAGAGAAAAACAAAGAAGAAAAATGAAGGAAAGCAAAAAAGGGAAATAAAGGAGGACAAAGAAGGCTAACAAAGGAAAACGAAGGAAAGCAAAGAAGGAGGATAAAGAAGGAAAAGGGAAAATGAAAGGAGGAGAAGCATGAGGATGATATTTTGAAAGATCAAAGTGTTTTTAAACACTTTAGTGTTTGTTTAACACTTCAAGAATTTATTATCTTTTCTTTCTTAGAACACTAATGTCGTTTGGGTTTTAAAAAGAATCTTTCCATTTCTTGAAAATACTAAAATGAACATTAGGGATACCACTTATTAGATTGTGTTTCTTGGATTAAAAATTGAACAAAGTATCTCTCACTCGTCTTTTGGTGTTTAAAAAGAACTAACATTTTGCTCTGTGGATTTAAAAAGAAAAAGTGCAACTTTTTTTTCATGAAGGCTTACTTAAACTAAAGGAATTGAAAAAGGATGTATGCACTTCTCTCTTGCTTTATAGTGATCTTGAGAATCAAAAGGCCTTTTTCATGACTTTAGGGTGAGATAAAGCAATCACCTCCACACTTCGATTTGGGTTTAAAAATTGAACAAGATCTTGTGTGAGTGTGAGTGGGGGCATTATCACATATATTCTCTCTCTTTGTTACCATCAAAGATTGATCAAGTTATGAATTTTATCTTTACTTGCTTTTGTTTACGTCTAGAGGGGCCTTCCTAAGAGACACATCTGAAAGGAAAACTCAAAGGAAACTCAAACCGGTTTTTCATTTGGACTAGTATATAAATGGATAAGACTAAACTATCAAGTCATCATGGTATGTAGGCCTCAGTTGTACAGTGTCTTTCCGAATGGGGTACTATCATAAAAAGTATAAGATCCCCTAGTAGGATTGATTAAATCCTTTAATGGCTTCCTGAACTCTCGCAAGGTGCCATGTCCCCAATGTCTCATCATTAAGAAACTTGTTTATAGTAGCCAACCAGTCCATCCAATGAGTTTATCGGAGTGGTGCATTGGAACCTAGATTCTAATAAGTTACTTTCCATGTTTGATCTTGGTTGAAATATAGAGGTTAAGAATTCATTCTTAACATACCTTTATAATTTTTCCTTGGTTGCATGTAAAATCATCTCTTCTACTACGAAGGGCATGAGGCAATCCCACTAAGAAAAACATACCAATTGAGGTAGGATGTTATATTTCTTGTGAGTCATAAATATATTGCTTGTTTGAAAACATCTTGGAAACAAACACTTAACATCATCCAAATTTCAAGCCCTTTAGGAGGAAAAAACCATTGACCAAATTCTCGTGTTATTGCTTTCCCTTGGGATCAAATCCTTAGAGGTTTCTAAACAATTGAGTTTACATCTCAATTTTCCCCCTAAAGTTAAACAATAGGTAACCCTTGCCTTAATTTCATCAAAGTTTTGCATAATATACCTTGTGAAATGAGACAAAGTTGAGACATTGGACATTTAGTTTGAAAGCTAATCAAGAAGTGTTTCTGGTAAAAAGAATCCATTAAGCAAAGATTAAAGAAAATTGGACCCCACACATGTGTCTCCAATGATTTCATGCAAAATCAAGATCAAGAAACCAAAGGTGAAAGCCCTTAATCTAAAATCCCATCAAGAAAATCTCTCTATGTTATACAAAGTCAGACAAAGACTGCTTTTTAACTTTTACAAAAATGCGTCAAGGAAAAATCCTAGTTTGTATTCATTCTATTACTTCCAAAACCCAAATCTTTTTAGAGAGTTTGAACATCTTGTTTAGAGAAAAGCTTGTTCTTCAATAACTAGGTCTAGGAAAGAAAACTGTCTTTTTTAGGTTCGTTTTAGGATCAAAGAAAATCAAAATATTTTTCATCCATCCTTCAAACATTAAAACAAACATCATCTCAAAATCACCTTTTGAAAAATATTGAAATCATCCTTAATACTAGGCTTTTTGGAAAAATCAAAATCATCAAATCCTTGAGACTAAATCCTTGAAAACATTATTAAAATAACCTTTGGCTAGGTATGTGTAGATGTATCCTTTTGCATATATTGAATCAAGAGTTATCAACATCATCTTGTTTAGCTTAGTATATGTAGATGAATCCTTCTTCATATGCTTAGTGAAACTATCATCTTGTTTGGATAGGTGTGTGTAGACGCATCCTTCTCCCCGCACATATTCAAAATTATCATCATTTAAACAAATCCATCCTTAGGTCATCATCCAAACATTTTAGGGTCTATTTGTTCAAAATCAAAATCAAAATCAAAATCAATCAAGGACAAATCCCAAGGGAAAATTAAAAAAAAATAAAAATGAAACATATCCGAAAGTCCCAAAAGCCTAGTATCTCCTTCAAGATTCACCAAAAGATCATAACATCCACATCATCCATCTCTTACATCATCATATCACCTTTCGATCCTCAAGATACCCTAAAATTTTCTACTTTGGGCATAAAGTAAAAATCAATTCAATGAATCAAGAGATTCAACTCCCATTCTTTATAATTATTGTTTTATGGTTCAAACTAGATCTCAATACAAGAAGAGCATGGAAGCCAAAAAATAAGCACCCAATTTAAGTGACTTAAGTCAAACCACTCTTGAACTGAATCCCATTGGGTCTGGAAATATCATAGTTAACCTTCTGACATCATCACAAAATCTGCAAGAGGAAAACCAAGGAGAGGATCTTACCTTTGGGATGTCTCACGAAGAAATAACTGAAATGCTCCAAAATCTGAAGAACCATAAAATCATCAACATCATGATGAGACTTAACCCTTCATTATACATGCTTGAGCTAGAAAAATAAGGGGCCAAGTTACCTTCAAATTTTGACGTCCTAAAACATCACCCAAAACATTCTGCAGATCATGACATCATTTGGTCGAACCCAACCCAATGTTAATAAGGCAAATGCATTTCTCAATGCTATTCAAACAAACCCCCTTGTTAATAATCAAAACTTGGATGAAAATACCATCTTGGAACAAAACATACTCGAAACCCATTACATAAGAATGTTCCTCTCACCTTCCATCATGATCCATCATCATCATTTTTTTATGCAACACCTCAAACTTCTCTTCTCAAAAATTTGCAAGAGGAAGGAGACATGTTCAGACCACGAGGCATTTTCAACACCACAACATTTTCGCAAGGACTTGCACCCCTTACATTTCCACCACTTTAGCTTTTTCCATCATCATCCACACCACTCCTTGGCTTAGGGCCTCCCCATTTACCAAGTATCAATCAAAACAACATCTGAAATATCAACCAAAGTATTATGTCAAATGCTCAAAACTTGTTGTCAACGTCGCAACAATAGATGAAAAATGCACAAACAATCGCAACATCATCAAACACCCCCCTAACATCACAAAGCATGGTCTCTCAAGGTCTAATCACATCAACGACACCAATTATCACTCAATCCACCACACCAACAACACCATCCACCAATGAAATAATCAACAAGATATCACAAATCGCCACTACCACAAATGCCATTCTAAGTCCACCACCAACTTTTTCCACATCAAGCCAATACAATGTGGAATTGCAAGTTTTTTTTAAAGCGGATTGCAACAAGGACAAAAAAAAAGTCGTACATTTAGCTGCTCAGCAAGCTGCTCAAGCTGCATAAGTTGCCCAAGTAGTGCAAGCCACATTACAAGTGCAACAAGCCCAAACATTATTGCAACAACAACAACAACAATCCACTCAAGCTGCGAAAGCATTGCAAGCACAAAAGGTTGCTCAAGAACAAGCTATATTACAACAAAAAGCACCATAAGAACAAGCCCGAGCACAAGCAGCACAGGCACGAGCTCAAGCTCAAACAAATTCCCAATATCAAGCACAACAAGTGAAAGAACAAGCACAACTTCTTGCACAACAAAAAGCAATAGAAATGTAAGAATATTAACAACTAATTAAACAATACCAAGAGCAGTAAGAGGTAGCTAAATTGGCATCCCAACAACAAGCATTGTTGGAACAACAAAAAGCACAACAATAAGCATTGTTGGAACAATAAAAAGCACAAAAACAAGCACAAATTTTAGTGCAGCAACAAAAAAAACATGTGTTGTTCATAAAAAAGTAGTTGGAAGCCTACCTAGCTTGGAAAAATATACATATACCATAAAAAAAAACACCGACCAATCCTCCCATCCAACCCACAATTGAAACACCATGAAACACTTTAATCCCACCCTCTGATCCACAAAATCATGTGAGGGCACAAATCAGGTTGCTCTTACAACAAGTGCTTGATCTTCAATTAGGGCGAACAACGAAGACACCAAGCAACTTGTGTTTGTATCTATTTGATAGGAGCCTAGTGATGAAACCATTCCCCAAGGGATTTGAGATCCCCAAATTTGACAAATATCAAGGGATGGGAAACCCTGAAGATCACATAAGGGAATTCCAGGTTCATTGCATGGAAGCTGGATACAATGATACTTATTTGATGTGACTATTTCCTAGGAGTTTGGCAGGCCATGCTATGGAATGGTTTTCTTGCCTACCTTCAGGCATTAGAACATTCCAACAAATTATAGATCCATTCATTAAGAACTACACATGCAACATTGCAATGGATGTTAGTCTAGAAGAACTCTTAGCTCTAAAACAAGGAAAGGGTGAATCATTCACATCATTCCTACAATGATGGTGATCCAAGGCCAATCAGAGCAAGTGGACTATGCTAGAAGAACAACAAGTTTGCACCATTATTGCCAACCTTAACAGCCTCTTGGCATTTCATCTCAAGGTTTGGTGAATCATTACATATGACCAATTGATCCCCAAGGTACTTAGCATCAAACAAGCCCTCATGTATCAACCAACAGGATCAACTTCATACCCCGAACAACAAAAAAACTACCCACCATCCAACTACAATGATAAACCTTGCACGTGGGAAAGGAATAAAAAAATTACTAATCACAGTGTTGTCAATGCCAAGGTGGTCATTAGTGCTCCTCGCCAACATACACCCACACCACAAATCCAAATCCAATACCAAAATAATCATCACACGACACACCAACCAAACAACAATCCAACAATCAATAATCTTGATGATCAAAGGGGACCACCCCAACACAACAAGAATTATCCCAAGAGAAAATATACAACTTTGGGGGAACTGATTGAAGACATAATGAAAAAAATGATAGATGAAAAACTCATCAAACCTCCTACATTTGAGAATTACCAAGAATCGGATGTGAAACCTTCTTGGTATAACGAGAATCAACTCTGTGAATTCCTTAAAATCAAAGGCCATACCACAAACAATTGCATGAGATTGAAAAACATCGTTCAAGATCTCATTGATAAAAGAATTATAAATGTGGAACAACCTACTAGAAATCACGATCTTAAGATATATACAAATATGATGCCTAATCATGGCAACAATGGGAATAACAATGATAAAGGGAAAGGCACCCACTCAAAAGTAAATGATTTGTATGAAACAACTGTCACCTCCCTAGATGAATACTGCATAGTCATCACCATCAAAGGTGCCCATGTCGATTGTTGAGTCACCACAAGAGGTGACAAAGTTACCATTGCAGGATCATCCTAGCCAAATAAAGTCCTTGCATCTAATCTATCCCCAATGGCTACAATGTCCTAGAACAACTCAAGAGAATGCCAACAAAAATCTCCATCATGGAGTTGCTAAAAATCTCATCTACCCATAGGAAAATCCTTGAAGAAGTGTTGGCCTCATCCACTGTCCCCATATATCTTGATGCAGAGTAATTCCAAGCTATGGTCAAAAATATCATTATGCCTAATCTTCTTACATTCTCTGACTAGGATTTCCCCACTCAGCCATCTCACAATCATGCACTTCACTTAGAATTCATAGTACATAAGATAAAATTCAAAAGGGTCTTGGTGGACAAAGGTGCGGGTTTGAATATATGTTCTCTCAACCTCATCAAACAATTGAAAATCCTAGAGGATTCTATTGACAAAGGAAAGGGTATCACAATAAGAGCATATGATGATCAAGAAAGAGTGTCCCAAGGCACAATCAAACTCCCTATTCAAGTAAGGCCGACTCTCATAGAAACCACTTTTAGGTCTTAGACCTTGACTTACCATATAACATCCTTCTGGGATTCCCATGGATTCATACAATGAAGGCAGTAGCGTCAACTTTCCACCAATGTGTGAAATTCACACAAGAGGGACAAGAAGTCACTATCCACGAAGATCTTGAACCCTTCTCCTATTGTAAAAATCTTGAAGCAAAGTA
The DNA here is from genome assembly GCA_007258455.2 of Sequoia sempervirens. NCBI lineage: Eukaryota > Viridiplantae > Streptophyta > Pinopsida > Cupressales > Cupressaceae > Sequoia > Sequoia sempervirens. Next base: position 698,716,371 of record VDFB02281492.1, on the reverse strand, counting down.
TTACAAAATCCCCCAAGTACCAAAAAATGATGAGGGCCCATCCACAACATACATCGATGCCTCCACTCTCACATCCACTTCTGCGACATAGACACCCACCACTCCCACCATTCCCACCATCTCTAACATCAAGCTCATTATCCAACATAATGGTTGTGGAAACTACAAGCTCCCTAATAATTCTTTTGTGGTAGGAGAGTTACCACAATCTCCTAGATCATGGAGACGTCCACAAACAAATGAAGCTTCCACATCCCAAACACCTCCTGAAAACTATCCCACTTTTACAAGTTGGGGAGATCTTGGATGAGAATTTTTTGAGGAAAATCCATCTCACATGTTGTATCAAGATGAAAGACCAACACCTGCATTACCAATGGATGAAAAAAGCAAGGGTCTGCAAATGATGCTTGCAATGGGCTTTGATAGAAACCAAAGACTTAGACAAAATGACAATGGGCTTATAATACCTATCATTCCAGAGACACGAGCAATAAAAAATCTTTTCCTTCGATGTACCCCTCCAAGTATAACCATATCTGGCCAAAATCCTCTGGTTAGAATGGTTAATAATCCTCCTCAGCTGACTACAATAGAACTATGATTACCAGTATCCACAGGTCATGTCTTAGATAACTATATGTTTGATATAACCATTGTCTATAGTAGTAGCGATGACGGGGAACCCACATCCAACTTACCTAGGCTATTTGAGGACATCACTCTTTGCATGATTAGCACCCTACTTTTGAATCAGACCACCAAAATCATGACATTCGCCTAGTATATCCCCAACTCATCAACTATAACTAATGAGGATGACCAGTTCTTGATACATTTAAAAACGATGAGGCACTCTCAGAATTCATGGGACTACAAGACAACATTCTATATAGGGATCACAACACAAGGTTTAAAATGGAGTTGGACACACATGCCTATTACGGGGAAATGATTGAATCCTTCAGTCGCAAAAGCGAGAAATTAAGAATAATATCCAAGTCCTTGAGTGAAAACCACACTATGACACTCTCTAAAAAGAAAAAAGTAAAAAGAAAGGACACATCCAACTGTGAAAACGTCTCTAAGGCAACCAAGGATGGAGGATTCAATCTTCCTTTAAGAGCTATTCATTTGGAAAAGTCAATAGTCTTGGCAAAAAAATGCAATCCAGTCAACCTAGGAATAGAGGAGACCCCGCATATCACATTCTATGCAAAATCACTACTATCAGAAGATCAAGAGCTCCTAACATCCTTCTTAAGGGAAATATAGATAAAATTCACATGGAGTTATGCTAAGATGCTAAGAGTTGATCCAAAGACCGTGGTTCACCACTTAGCAGTGTATCTAGAAGCAAAGCTTGTCAGACAAAAGCTTCAAAAAAAGCACCCTCAAATTGCCTTATTGGTCAAACTAGAGCTAAAAAAGCTACTAGATGTAGGATTCATCCGACCAATAGACTACCCAGAATGGGTATCAAACTTGGTACCTATTTCAAAACCTGATGGGAACATTAGAATCTGCACAAACTTTAGAGATTTAAACAAGGAATCTCTGAAAGATGATTTCTTGCTTCCCAACATCGCCATGATAGTAGACATGAAAGCGGGACATGAGATGTCACTAATGGACGGATTCTCAGGGTACAATTAGATCATGATAGCTAAGGAGGACCAACATAAGACTGCTTTCACTTGTCCATGGGGGACATATTGTTGGAACATGATGCCATTTTGCTTAAAAAACATAGGAGCAACATATGAAAGGGCCATGACATGATTCATAAAATAGTCGAAGACTATGTTGATGACATTCTAGCTAAGTCAAGAAAGAGAAAAGATCACATAGTAACCCTAAGTGCCATCTTTGACAGATTAGAGTACAAGGTTAGACTAAACCCTATGAAGTGTGTATTCAGCGTACAATCAGGAAAGCTCCTAGGATATATAGTGTCAATAGGGGGTATTGAGGTGGATCCAGAAAAAGTAAAAGCAATCCTTGAGATGGAGGCACCAAAAACATTAAAACAATTGAGAGGTCTCCAAGGCAGGCTCTAATCCATTAGAAGATTCATAGAACAACTGGTGGATAAACAAAACCCATATTCTCACCTACTCCACAAGGGAGTAGCATACAAATGGGATAGCAAGTGTGAAGAGGCATTTAACAAAATCAAAGAACATCTACTAACACCACTAGTCTTAATGCCACCAATCCCAAAAAAGCCATTGATTCTATATGTGCCAGTAATAACAACAGCCCTTGGACCTCTCTTGGCTCAACACAATGAAAATGGAATAGAAAGGGCCATTTATTACATCAACAAGAAAATGGTTGGGAATGAGCTAAACTATTCATTCAATGAGAAAGCATGCCTTGCAATAGTGTTTGCATCATAAAAATTTAGACATTATATGTTGGCACATAAAATAAAACTCTTCACCAAAATTGACCCTCTCAAGTATCTACTATCAAAGGAAATGCTCACAGGAAGAATGGAAAAATGGGTGATGATACTATCAGAATATGACATCAAATATGTGGAGTGGAAAGAAATTAAGGGACAAGTCATTGCAGATCAATTGGTCGAAGCACCAATCTATTCAGAGAACCCTCTTGTCTCAGAATTTCCAGATGAATCCATTTTTAATCTCAGCATAGCTAACCACTAGAAACTATACTTCGATAGATCATACACATAGCATGGATTAGGAGCTAGTGTCTTCTTCATCACCCCACAGGGGGATTGCATACCAGGGTCATACAAACTAGAAATTCCCTACACCAATAACATTGTGAAATATGAGGCTTTCACCATAGGTCTTAGAATAGTAGTGCAGTTGAACATCATAGCTCTCAAAGTGTATGGAGACTCCCAATTGACTATAAATAAAGTGAACGATGAATACCAGACCAAGGATGACAAGCTCACTCCATACAAGAAATTGGTGGAGACTCTCAAAGAATCCTTCATTGAAATTACATTTGAGTAGATACCTAGAGCAACAACAGCAGAGGCCATGGCAACAATTTGGTCCCTACTAGACATCCCCAACAATGTTCCAAAATATGAACTCCTAATAGATTAGCTTCTCATGCCCACATTTGAGGTACCAGAATCAAAATTCATGTGTGAAATCATTTGTCCCAATGATCCCTCATACCGTGACATTTATACATACCTTCAAATAGGAGTCATACCCACCGGCTTACCACCAAACCTAAAATGAACCTTTGTCAAAAAGGCATCCAAATTTTTCATCCTAGGAGATACCCTATATCGTAGGAGCATAGAAGGAACCCTACTACACTGCTTAAATGTTGAGGAGGCATTGACTGCTCTAACTAAAGTACATAATGGTATCTGTGGTTCACACTTGAGTGGAATGACCATAGCTAAGAAACTGCTGAGGATGGGGTATTATTGGACCAAAATGGAAAGAGAAGCACATGATCATGCCAGAAAGTGTCTACAATGTCAACAACATGGGGACCTCATCCATGCTCCAGCTCAAGATTTTCATCCTATCATCACACCATGGCCCTTTTTGTAGTGGGGACTCGATCGAATTGGGAAAATTACACCCACTTCATCTAACGACCACAAATTCATCATAACCACAATGAAGTACTTTACTAAGTGGGTGAAAGCCATACCCATGACGTTCATAACTAGGAAGTATATTTCAAAGTTCATCCTGAACTATCTCATTTGTTGATATGGTGTTCCACAAGCCATTATCTCAGATAATGGGACATCATTCAAAATTTAGGAGGTTTGTGACTTATGCAAGAAATTCAAAATCCAACATTGCTTCTCCACCCTATACTATCTCTAAGGCAATGGCCAAGCAAAAGCTACAAACAAAACCATTCTTAAAATCCTCAAGAAAATAGTCAATGATGTAGGTTGTGACTAGCATTTACAACTTAACCCCCTCCTTTGGGCCTATCGAACCAACATCTGCACACACACTGGCACCACCCCCTTCTCCTTGGTCTATGGATTAGAAGCAGTACTCCCCATTGAGATCGAGCTCCCATCCCTTAGGATATCATTGTAAAACCTCATCAGAGATGAAGAGTACCGAGTATCAAGACTAAATGAGCTAGAGCTACTAGATGAGAGACGTAAAGATGCTTTAAATCATTTTCAATTCTATCAAAATAGACTCAAACAGAGCTACAATAAGAAAATCAGAAGTAGGACTTTCCAAGTCAGAGAACTGGTCTTAAAACAAAATCAGAAGAATTTCCCAAACCCAAGCAGCAAAGGAAAATTTGAACCTAATTTGTTGGGACCATTTGTCATCACAGCAAGTTACAAATCAGGGGCATATAAGTTATCAACACCCAAAGGGGAACCTCTACAAGAGCCCATGAATAGCTCTCATCTCAAAAGGTTTTATGCCTAAATCTTTCAAGGTATAGAACCAAAAAATTAGAAAATGTCCTGAAAAAATGGTTACTTTAGCGAAAACCTAGAAAAGAGGTGTCTTGGTAACAACAAGAATAAAATTAAATATATATATATATATCCAAAAAAAAAAAGGATTGAAAAGAGTAAAGAAAAAAATTTGTCCTCTAGTGAAAACCACTTCAGTGGCACTTTGGGAAAGTACCTTGGTGAAAACCTAGCAAATATGCACCTTGTGTAAATAAGCACTTTCCATCCACTAGGATCTTTATGGGTTGTTCTGCATCATCCATCAATTTTGCTTCCATCACCCATCGCATTCAGGTCTCCACCCATCTCTCATCCACTCGCATCTACACCATAGCTTTGTCATGTGTTCGTATCATGATCCCTCCTAGTACTACTCACCCCATCCTCAAGCTATTAGTTTTTCTTCCCTTTATCTAAATATTCTATTACATCATGCTGGGGGCATTCAAATTGGATCAGATTCATGTATATTCTTAAAGTCCTAAGTATCAAAAAATTCTAAAACATCAAAACATCAGAAAATCCAAAAAAAAAATTAAAACATGTCAAAAAATCCAAAAATAGGTCAAAATGTCATTCAAAAAGGCCAAAAACAGAGTCGTTGGTCAAACTACGTCATCTCTGAGCTTGAATGTAGGCAAGGTTGATCTTTTATCATCCCTCGAGACACTTAGGTTAGTCCTTTAAGAGTCTATCATAATAAACTGACATCTCATCATGTATATCTTCATCTATAAATATTTCAAGTCATTAGTCAAACTATGTGGTCTCTGCATGTATAGCATAGGCAAGGCTAATCTATTGATCAGCCTGCGAGGCCCCTAGGATAGGTCCTTAGGTTAGTCTCTTAGTCAAAATCTTAGAAAACCTCAAAACATTGGAAAATCAAAAATCAAAACATTTGAAAATCTCGAAAAATACCAAAAGTAGCCTCAAAACATCTCAAAAAAGATAAAAAACATCCAAATATTTGAAAAAATCCATCCACCTCATCTTTCTTGCACCCACAATAAACACCGCTCATAATAAACTAATCGTCATACCTTTGGTGAAATAGTTTGAAACAAGTCTAGCAGCTTAAAAGTAAAACTCAAAAATGTCAAGTCTCGGGTTTAAGTCAATACGTGAACAAGTTGGTCAATTGTTTGTGTTGATATTCCATCATCCAATCAATCCCATATCAATCATTTGATAACATCATGTCCTAGGATGTATCCTTCCTACAAGGGGCATTATTTATCAGAAATAACACTTTGGATAAATGAAATGATGTGCTACCATCCACTAACATGCCCTAGGATGTATCCTTCCTGCAATGGGCATTATCTTTTGGAAATAGTTTCAGTTCTAATCCTTAAAAACACATTCCCTTTTGGTTAGCGATATTGAAGAACATCAACTTTTTTGTGTGCTTTATGTTTGTCTTTTGACTTATCTTATTGTGTTCAGTCCAAGGAACTCTCGATGATATCCGAATGAAGGATTTAGAGAGATAGGAATAGGGCAACGATCATTATCCTTTTGTCTACTGTGATTGTTGGAAATTCTTGTAAAATAACCTTGGCAAATACTTTCTCTATTAGATATGTATAGACAATGTTTTGGACAGCTTGTTGACTATTGCATTGACTAGTTATACCTTTCCATGTTTTGGTCTGAGATGTTTGAAACTTCTAAAGTGCATCCTAGAAAGGTTTTTGTATGTCAGGTGTGAACAAGAATACTCCTATCTATTTTTCGAGTCAAATTCCATCACACTAAGTACAAAGCCATCCTGGTCCTTTATACCTTGATGCATCGTGCTTATGCGTGTTATCAAACATAAGGTAGATGACTCTTTTAAAATCCCAATCCTTGATAAGAAAATCATCCATTTCTCATCATCATTTCTCATCATCATCCCTCATAAAGTTAGCTTGTTGGATCCTCTTGTCATCATTTAATGTCTTCTTTTCCGCACTAACATCATGTCATGAATAATTAATCATCATCACCAATGCATCCATCTTGCATCCACAAACCATCAATATTTTGCATATCATTTCACATGCATCTTCATCATCATAATATAGATCTATTAGTCTAAGCAACTACATAAATCATATACTTGCATAATCATAGCATAGCACATCATCCACCTCATCCATCATCACATCATATCATCATTTAAGTTGTTTAAGGTAATATAGATTTGTTGTTCTAAGCATCTTAAAACTATCTCATGCACATCATCATCAATAACCATCCATCTTGAACCTCTTTATCGTGAGATTGACCCTCAAATCGAATCTTTTCACTCGATCTTTCGAGGGGGCAATGTACCAGTGTACTTTCTACTGGGGCATTCAAAGAAATAGAATTTTTTGAATTTTGATTGTGGCAAGTTTATTCTTTGAACCAACGCAGCAAGTACATTGCTTCAAAGAGGGGAAAATGTAGAGATGCAAAATTAGCATCATGCATTTAATTAGGTTCATTCATCAAGTAAACAAAGTTCACATTCATCCACTCACAAAATTAACCAAATTCACATCCATCCACTCATCTGGTAAATCAGGTTCATCATCCATTTAAATTAAATAAATTAACTTTATTTGATTTAGACCTATCATTACCTCATTTGAATAAATAAATCAATTTTAATAACACCATAACATTTCATCTTTCATAAACCATCTTCTAATTTCATCTCATATAAACTAATCCACCTTTATCTTGCATCATCCATTTAATTAAATAAACCAAAATTTATTTAATTAAATCCCAAATGCATTTTCCATCCCTTTTTGATTTAAATAAATCCAAATATTTAAGTCAAATAATTCAAAGCATCCTAATCATCATTAACCTAATCTAATCCTAATTTACCTAACATAAGCACCCATCACATCCTCTAGCTTTTCCCACTTGCACAAATAAATCAATTTATTGATTTATTAAAATCCTTATTTTCTTTAAACTTGGCATAAAAATGGAATATTCCCTCAAGTTTGAAAATGAAGAGAAGTTCACTTGTCCCTTCCAACATAGCAATAACTTCTCTATTTCATATCCCCCACTCAACATTAAATTCACAAATTCAAATTTGAATCCCCCTCTCTGATGAAGGCGCAAACCTGAGACATAGAAATCACCCACAAAACAAGAGAATAATTTTATTATTTAGAAAATGGAACTTCTTACATGCAGAGGATCTCAAATCCCCAAGTTCTTCAACACATGCAAGCTACAAAAAGCTACAGAATAACCCTTTCAGAATATGCGAGCTTGTCCCCAAAAAGTTGCCCAAAATTTAGAAAACTCGCCCATAAATAGAGCTCCTCATTTGTTTGGAGCCAAAAAAACATTCAATTTGAGTTTAGGTGGTTTGGCGCTGAAAATTTACAACATGAATTTCAAATTTCAAAAGAGCATTTGCAATGGTATCTTCTAGAAAGTGTGCCAACTTCGCGAGGTCATAACTTTTGATCCAGGACTCCGATTCGCGAACCGTTTGAACCATTGGAAAGGTCTCAAAGTCAAGAACGTGCTTAAAATTGACTATGCCAATTTTAGCAAGTTTCGGGGCCATTCTGAAAGCTCTAAGTTCCTCAAATCCAACTCGGAAGATTTTCAGGTGCAAATCTAGGAAACTAAAACTGCAATATCTTCCAACCCAAGAACCGAAATGAAAAACCATAAATTGGGAATTTCATTATGATGAAAAGGGTATCCAAAAATATAAAAACATCTAAAAATTGAGAAACTTGAAATTTAACTATTTTTCGGTGATGCAAGATTGCCCTTACACCACTGGATGCTCTTGCATCAGACACCCAGGGTAATTTGAGAAGTGACCCTGTCACGTCTCAGATGGTTGAGTAAAACCCAACAGGTCAACCACTTCCTTAGATAGCCTGGATGAATCTTCAACAGGCCTTCCTCTCCATTTCACCAGATATTCTTCATATTGCCTGTTTCTAGTACTCCTTCCCACACGACTATCCAAGATTGCTTCAATCTCCTCCTTTTCTAAAGTAGGTGCTGGAATCCTACACTATTCCATCATTGGTACTTCCTCTGTGCCACCTTCATGATACTTTGTAAAATCCGAAATGTTGAACATAGGGGAAATGTTGATTCCATCAGTAACTCTACCTCATATGCATTCCCCCTCGAATCATGCTTCAGAAGATATCTTATAGGGACCTAACTTCTTCATCTTCAATTTGTTATATGTTCCCACCGGAAACCTTTTCCTCAAGTGGACCATCATCATCACCAATCTTGAACTCTTTATACCAAATCTTTTTGATCCTGCATTAGCTTCCATAATTGCATATTCATCTTGTTAATATGTTCTCTCTACCTTCTCATGTATATCCTGATGTGTTCTCAAAAATATTTAGCTTTTAGCACTTATTTTCTTTTCTCTCGGGTCCATCTTCCTTAATTCTTGAGCCGCTCACAATTTCCATACATAACTGCCCGCATCTACCGCTTCAAGGATGTATCTGTTGTAAAGAAAATTTGTCTCCGGGTAAGATCAAGTCCCATCCCTTTGGCTCTATCTCCTACTCAAACATCTCAGGTTACCGACCTCACAGCATCAACCTCTCGCTCCCATCTATTTCTGTGGATGGTGTGCGAACTTCAAATTCTATCTTCAAATTTTTCCATGTTGTCCTCAAAAGTGCCCACAAATTTGTGTCATGATCTAAACAATACTCTTTGGCAGACCATGTAGCCCACCCACCTCTTTGAAGAACAAGTCAGCAATGTGGACTCCATCATGGGCTTTCCACATAGAATGAAATGTGCCATCTTCGAAAAACCTCGCTAACTACTACAAATACCTAATCATTCCCTCTTTGCGCCCTTTGGAAAACCAAGAACAAAGTCCATACTTATATCCTCCCAAGGCCTTTCTGGTATAGGTAAGGGCTGATACAAGCTTGTATTCTAGCTCACTCCTTTAGCCATCTGACATACTCTGCACAAAATTCTTCACATCTTGTTATAAGTGAGGCCAATAATAATGCTCACTGATAATGCAATGGTCTTATCCTGACCAAATGTCCTACCATCCTCCACTATGCTTCCTTATTAGTTCTCTCATAGAACTCGGAATAATAATGACTTCAAATAACATGCCATCCTCGATTATGAAATCCAGCCACCTTGTCCTTGTCCACTGTAACAGGTTCCTTGCAAGCTTTCCAAGCCTCTGCAAAATCAGGATCTTCTGCATATAGTGTCTTGAGTTCATTGAACCCAACCACTTCAATCTACATCTTTGTCATCAATGTATTCCCCCTACTTAAGGAATTTGTAACCCTATTTGACTTCCCACTCCTATGTTTAAAAACAAAGGTATAACTCTGCAAAAACTCTACCCATTTCATATGCTTCTGATATAATTTTCCCTGGCTATTTATGTATTGCAAGGCCTGATGATCAGTATATAGAACAAATTCCTTTGGCAACAAATAATGTCTCCATTTATTTAATGCTTGAACTATTGCATAAAATTCTTGATCATATACAAAGCACTTTCTCTTCACATCATTTAACTTTTCACTGAAATAGGCAATGGGCTTACCTTCTTGGCTCAACACTGCTCCAATGGCACAACCACTGGCATGACAATCCACCTAAAACACCTTGTTGAAATCTGGGAGAGCTAGAACAGGTTGCTCTGTCACTTTCTGCTTCAATAGTTGAAAACTTTTTTCTACTCCAGTGCTCCACTTGAATTCTTTTCTATCCCCTCTCATTGTTTCAGTCAGGGGTCCATAAATACTACTGAAGTTTCTAATGAACTTTCTATAAAAACTAGCCAAACCATGGAAAGATCTCACCTCAGTAGCAGTTTGGGTAGGCCATTCTAGAATAGCTCACCTTCTTCAGTCCACCAGACCTCACCAGACAAATAAAACCCTGGGCATAGCCTAACTCTCTTCACAAACTTCACTTTTGGACAACAATTTCTTCAACTCCCAGCACTCTCTCAGAACGTATTTGTCCAACATCCACCCAAAAACCCAAAATACAAAACTCCTAGAAATTCTTTTTGAAGTCTGTCTGGTTTGCATAAATGTTAAAACAAAATGTTAGCCCAAAAGGCATGATGAACCACTCGTATAGCCCCTTGAAGTCTTGAAGGCAGTCTTCCATTCATCTCCCTTTCAAATCCGGATCTGGTGATATCCACTCTTCAAGTCAATCTTTGTGAAGTACTGAGCTCCACTCAAACAGTCCATCAGGTCATCCATCCTTGGCAGTGGAAATCTGTATTTGATTGTTATCTTGTTTATGGCCTGTGAATCAGACACATCCTCCACTCCCCATCCTTCTTTGGTGCTAGCATCAGAGGGTACCCATTACGGGCTCAAACTCTCCGCATCAAACCCTTTCTCAACAACTCTTGGAACTTTGTCTGCTCAACTCCTCATTTTCTCATAGAGTCATTCTATGAGCTGCCTTATTTGGCAACCGTCTCCAGGAATCAAGCCAACTGATGACTGATTCTTATTGGTAAACCCCCGAGGTACATTATTATCAAAACAATATTCAAACTCATCCAACATCCTAGAGACTCTTTTGAACCTTCTCACTCATCTCATTACTCACTCTGTAAACTCAATGCATACCACATATGCTCATGCTTCATACCTTCTAAAATTTTTCTTCCATCTACATAACAAATTCTAGCACTACTGCATACCTTTTCTTCAGTCTCCTTCAAGGGTTTCAACTTGTGACGAACCCCATCCTTTGTCAAGGAATAAGTGTTTGCATGGCCATCATGTATGGATCGCCTATTGAACTACCACGGCCTCCCCAACAACATGTGACAGGCATCCATGGGGATGATATCACAGAGTACCTCATCAAGGTAGCTCCCGATCTTGAACTTTACTAGGCACTGCTCATTGACCAAAACTTTATGGTCTTTCTACAACCAAGAAATTCGATACAGACATGGGTTTCTTTCCCTCTTCAGCTTCAACTTTGTGACCATCTCCCCTGACACCAGATTATCAGTGCTTCCACCATCAATAATGACATCACAACATTTTCCTTCACACTTGCACCTTGTGTGAAATAGATTCTTCCTCTGTTCTAGTTCCTTTTCCTCAGTCACTAGGGCTCTCCTAATCACTAGGGTTTCTCCCCTTTCATCATCATCTAAATGTTTAGATTGGGCCTCCTCATCTGCATGTGCAACCCTTCCATGACCTTCTGGCCTTTTGTCTTCCCTTCCTTGGTGTTGTGGACATTCATAGGCTTGATGCCCTTCTTCACCACACTAGAAACACGTTCCTTTGAAACCACCTCTTCCAAATCCTTGTCCATATCTCCCTCATCCTCTACCTCTTTGATCACCACTATTTTGATCATGAGGGCAATAGAAGTTGTCATTCCTTTGGCTTCGGCTGGTACCCACATCTTCACTTTTCTTTTCATCATCATTTCGGCTTCCTGAAGTCCTGCCATTGCCCCTTCTGCTTTGACCTCCTCATCCCTTTTGCTTGCCATCAAATCTTTTTTTTAGCTTCTCTTCCACCTTCAGAGCAAATTGATACACATCCTCAATTGTGGTCATTCTGACCAGGCTTAACTCCTCTTGAATGCTCAATCGTAACCCATTAAGATATTGGCTACCTTCTCCTTATTGGCCTCTGTGTGACCCATTCTGATGATTATCTTGTGAAAATCTTCAGTATATTCTTTCATAGATCTACTTCCTTGCTTCAACCCTTGCAATTTCTTCAATAGGTCTAACTCATAGTCTACTGGTATGAGCTGCTTCTTCAGTTTCTATACGATGCGATTCCATCTAGTGATCTTGACTTTTCCTCTTTGATTTCTTTCCAACTGGACCTCTTTCCACCAAATATTGGCATGGTCCTTTAGCTTCATTTTTGAAAACTTAACCTGATCTAGGTCCTCTATTTCCTCATACTCAAAATATTCTTCTAACTCATTGATCCAGTCGATCAACTCTTCCGCGTTCAAACTTCCAGAATAACTATGGACTTCTGCTCTAGGTCTTTTCCTGATCTTCGAAATGGCCCTTATTAGCCACATTTGGTTTTGATAAATTGCTTCTTCTTCCTCTTCTACATCTGAACCTTCTTCCACTCCTTCATCCTCACTTTCCTCCCTCAGGTTTAACCCTCTTCTCAACTGCTCTTGTAATGCATCAACTTGTCTCTGGAGGGCTACCAGTGCATCTCTTCCACCAACATTTCTGCCACCTCGACCACCTCTGACACCACCATGCCTACCAGGCACCACTCTTGGAGGCATCTTTCTTGACCTTGACCCATAACCACGGTCCTGGTGTGAACTACCTCACAATCGGTGATCTGTCCACATGCTCAAGAAAACCTACTCTGATACCACTTGATGAAGGCACAAACCCGAGACACAGAAAATCACCCACAAAACAAGAAAATAATTTTATTATTCAAAAAATGGAACTTCTTACATGTAGAGGATCTCAAATTCCCAAGTTCTTCAACACATACAAGCTACAGAAAGCTACAGAATAACCCTTTCGCAATATGCGAGCTTGTCCCCAAAAAGTTGCCCAAAAATTAGAAAACCCACCCATAAATAGAGCTCCTCATTTGTTTGGAGCCAAAACAACATTCAATTTGAGTTTAGGCGGTTTGGCGCCGAAAATTTACAACATGAAGTTCAAATTTCAAAAGAGCATTTGCAATGGTATCTTCTAGAAAATGAGCCAACTTCGCGGGGTCATAACTTTTGATCCAGGACTCCAATTCGTGAACCGTTCGAATCGTTGGAAAGGTCTCGAAGTCAATAACGTGCTAAAAATTAGCTACGCAAATTTTGGAAAGTTTCGGGGCAATTCTAGAAGCTCTAAGTGCCTCAAATCCCACTCAGAAAAATTTCAGGTGCAAATCTGGGAAACTAAAACTACAATATCTTTCAACCCAAGAACCGAAATGAAAAACCATAAATTGGGAATTTCATTATGATGAAAAGGGTATTCAAAATATAAAAAATATCTAAAAATGAGAAACTTTAAATTTAACTATTTTTGGGTGATGCAAGATTGCCCTTACACCACTGGATGCTCCTGCATCACTCTCTTTGGCACATTGGCCAAACCTTGCATATTCCCCAACCTATGGCAAGTTGAAAAGTGGCCTCATCTCATTGGCTAAATCTTTGTCCCACATTCATCCATTTAGCCATTCTCTCATCAAAATATTCTATAAATTAAAGGCTTATTCTTCATCTGGATCATCTACACTCTCATGCAAAGTTACTCTCCTAAATTGAGAACTAATTTTTCTCTTCACCATTGCATTTTATCATTTCAGTTTTAGCAAGGATTGGGAAAGGGTCATTGGCACATTTGACACCAATCCAATATGGAATAGGTACTTTGTCTTGCTTCTATATGTTTATGTGATCCTCACGGTTAATTGTTTGCATCTTTAGAGCATGACATTGTTATTTCATAGAAGTATTTGATGAATTTTCACATGACTAACCCTTGCTTGAGGTTATTAGAGTTTGTGCAGATTTTGAAAGGCGCTTCACATATATATGTATATATATGTATGTGTGTGTGTGTATGTGTGTATATATATATGTATGTATATATATGTATTTTTTCAAATTATACTATGCTTTTGTTCAACAAATACTCAATTTTTAGATTTTTTTGCTACTGTTAATCCCCAAGAAGTTGTTGTCAGGAATGCTATATTGTTTCATATTTCCATAAGGTTTCTTTGAGAAAGGGGTATATTTTTTTTTTGCTATGTTACTATGAATCTTTGTGGGTTCCTCTATGTGGCTTGCATTTTGTGGCTATGTTTGGAACAAAATAAAATTGTTAAATCTATGCAACATTTGTTGGTGTTGTGTTTTTTTGTGGGCTTCTTTTAATGGGTTTCATTTTTTGGTGGGCTCCTTTTAGTTAATGGATACTATTTTTTTCTCATGTTTGTAACATAATTAAGTTTTGAAGATGATGCATATTTTGTTGATTCTTGTTGGGTTGTTTGAGTTATATTCCTCTATTGGTTTGTTACTCTATATTTAAATGAAACAATGTTGTTATTAATAGTGACAAACCCACACAAAGAACATCCTTGCGAAAGTTGAACCATTAATCAAACAATATTGTTGTGAACAAACTATATAGTTTTTCTCCAACAAAACCTTATGAAAAAGCTAACAATATACCCTAAAACAATATAACTTGTAAAACATTAACTATGTCATTGCAACATATATATATATATATATATATATATATATATATATATATATATATATATATATATATATATATATATATATATATATATATATATATATATATATATACTTGTATATATATGTATATATATATATATATGTGTATATCTTTATATATGTATATATATATGTATGTATATCTATATGTATACATATACATATATGTATATATATGTATACGTGCATATATATATCTACATATATATCTATGTATCTATGCATAGATACATGTATACATGTGAATGTATATGTATATGTATAAATAACATAAAAAAAATTGACTATTATTTGCATTGCAACCATAGATGGCAAATGGAAGCCACAAATGAGACAATATAGCCTAAGGTGGACATCAACAGTATGAATTGGATAACATTAACTATTTTATTCCATTGCAACCGTTACCAATGAATGCTGAAAATCATAGTTATAGACCTATACAAAACCTTTTGTGGAAAAGGGTGGTCAATATACAACGTATGAGTATATATATATATATATATATATATATATATATATATATATATATATATATATATATATATATACATATATATATGGCTATTTGTGTGAACTTTGGTCAAAAATTTTTGTGAACCTCCCCATTTTTTAGACTTCATGTGATTTGGGAAAAGGTGGCAGATGGGTTATATCTTTCGCTAGAATTTTTGTCATCCTACCAAATTCTTGGCCTCTTGATGGCCATGAAAAAGGTGGCAGAGGTGGTTGTTGGCCTCATTGGGAATATGGTGGCATTTTTTGGGCTGCGTGGATAGAGACTTGGTTGTGGAAGTTAAATGCTCATTCAAATCAACATTAATTGTTGTATGTTTTACGTGTACAAGGGATGGTCATAATAACAATTGTTTTTAAACACCTCAGGAAAAAAAAACAATGTCTAGAAAATTTTCAATAAGGCATTGTTTGGTGTTGTTCTATTGCTATACTTGATATGAGATCCATGAGCAACAAGGGTAATATTTTGTGAGGGTGCAAGATGCATTAAGCTTTGTGCAAATTTTGTAAAGGTGGGTAGAGGTTATTTTGTGGCTTTTGATTGTGCGGATGGTTGGAAATGCAAAAGAAAAATGTCGCCTATGATAATATTTTTCCCATTTTTCCTTTAGGAAAGTTGGTGAGAAGAGGTGTATTTGAAGCAAGTGGGAAGAGGTGCTAGAAGATTATCTTTTTTTCATGTCTTTTTAACTTTGAGGCCAATATTGTTTGATTTATGTTTTTAATTTAGTCATTATAGTTGCAATACAATGAAGCAATCATTGTTATACAGTCTATGTTGAAATAAAATTGTTGGAAGAAAATACAATTGCTAAAGTGGCAGACAATGTATCTTGTTGCTTGGGGGCTTAGTTTCAAGTTATGCTTGCAATGGAGTAAAATAGTTCATCTTATATACATTGTGTTAGATTCCATTAGACATCATTGATTATCACTACTTTATAACAATATTTTATGCATCTAATACCATACATGCAGATTTCTGTAGATAGTCCAAATGAAATTAGTTAGTTAGTTGCTGGTTTTATTTTGTGTAATTTGGTTGGAATCCTTGCGAGCCTTTTTGGTTTTTGAGCTTCCCACCGAGTAAGGAAAAGATAGTGAATGGCATTCCCTTTAAAAAAATCTTGTCCAGAATTCCCACCAACCCCCACGTTTCAATCCTTGTGGTGGTTGCAGGAAGGGCGTCAGAGGTGGATATTGGATGGCTTGGGGATATGTCATGTGTTCCACATTGTGTTGATAGAGAAGGTGAGTAAAATTGATCATTGGCTCTCATCAACATTGATTGTTGTATTCTTAATGTGCCTTGGTGATGTTTGTGATAGCACCTTCCATTTATTCACATGTGGCTCCCATTTACTGGTGATGGTTGCCACATGGCTAAATAGTTAATATTGTGTGGCTTATGTTGTTTTCCATAGGGCATTGTCAATTTCCCTTGTCTAGCATTGGCTAGGTTGTTTTGTTTTCATTTTTGCAACCCTGAAAAAATGTATTTGGATTGTCCCTTTAATAGGTTCAAAAAGGTGTTGAACACATGTATGTAGCAGCTAATGTTCTTTAGTATGTTCAATAAAAATCCTATTGTTATGCAAATTCTCTTTCAAGAATGAAAGAAATAAAAATTCTCTTTTGAAATAAATAACTTTCTTCTCAAAACAAAAAAATGTGAATGCTTTGTCTCCTTTTCTATTTAATTTATTCTTTAATATATAATTCTTATTAAAATATTTTGCAGAAATGCTTCATATGGTGCTTGATTAGGATAATAAGGTGTTGAGAGGGAAAAATTCTCCCATCAAATCTTGGAATAAACACCTTAAGGGTCAATCAACAAGACACACATATAGGTATATATATAGGTACATATGTAAATATTTATTTATGTAGAGACTTCTATATCTAAATAGATGTGTATGCCATATTTTTAACCTCGATATGCAATTGGCTTGATAAAAATTATAAAGAGAAAAAACATCTAGACTGAATTTTCCCTCATTTTCCTAAATGAGAAGGCTAGGAATTCAAACCTTTTGTTGGTTGTAATATATTGTGTATTCTGAAGCAAGGAATTATTATAGGAAACAAAAGATTTGAATTTTTAGCCTCCTCAGCTAGTCAACTGAGGGAAATTTTTGTGTGAATGTTTGGTCTCTTGAATGTTGGCTGGTATCGAGATTAGTTTTTGTATGGTTTGCATGTGCTTGCAATGCTTGTGATAATAGTTGTTGTTTATCCAATTGTATATAAAGTGTGAGATGAAAGATAGGTCTTGCTTTGTATTGTACTTAATGTAGGCACCAATGTGTATATAAATGAAACCATAAAAAAAAATATTGCTAACAATCACCCACAAAATAGAAAAAAATATTGATAATAGGATTCAACAAAATGATACTAGATTAACTATTTTGTAACCATTCACACAAAATGGAAGCCATAAATGAAACAATATAGCCAGCAGTCACCCACCTACCAAAACTAATGAAACTATATAGTCTTTTGAACAACAATCAACACAATGAAACAATATTGGTTTCAAGAGTCAGCCAGATGGAAAAGCTCGCAAAAAACACGTGAATTCAACACAAGAAACATAAAAAATCAAAAAAATATGTTGTTGGAAATCCCATATTGTTTCAATTTTCAATCAAGTTTTGTTCAGAAAAAAATAGTATGCCTTCACATGGCCTTCACACTGCAATTTTTTGGGTATGGGATTTTGTTTACTCCTTCAACTTTGTAGCCATGTCTCCAAGGGAATTATATTACTAAAAATATTAAGGCTTTAAATATATACATATACATATATACATGTATATATATACAGCTACAAAAATATACATATATACACACATATAGTTTGTTGAGAAATGAGTATACTTTTACTTTCGTTCCTCATTGAATCTTTGTTGGTTCCTCTCAATATATGTGTGTGTGTGTATGTGTGTACCACAACCATTACTGCTACACGCACTTGCACCTTCATAGAGGCTTTCCCTCCATTGTTACAATTACTATATATATCTACATATATACATGTCCATATATGTATATCTATATGCTTTGCATTTACGAGTGATGGTCATAATAATAGTTGATGTTTAACGCCTTGATGAAAAAAAAGAATTTCTTAGAAATTTTCAACAAGGAATTTTTTGGTGTCATTTTGTTGCTATACCTAATATGGGAGTCATGAGCGATGAGGGTGCAAGTTGGATTAACCTTTGTGTAGCTTGTGTGAAGGCGGGTGGAGGTTATCCAACACACAAAATGCAATAAAGAAATAGTATTTCCTTCCACCAATGGTAGCTAAATGGAAACCATAAACCAAACAATTTAGACTAAGCTACAAAGCAACAATCAACAATCGCCTTTCTAAAATAACATAAACTATTTTAGAAAGACTCAATGAATGGTTTTTCCAATATGCACCTATTCCCACTTGCTTCAATTACACCTCTTCCCACTTGCTTTCTCTTCCCTCAGTTCTTTCTCCATGGCCTACAAAAAAATGAACACACAACTATCACAACCCACCATGGCTGTGGAAATTTTGTGAAGGTGGTTGGAGGTTATCTTGTGTTCTTTGCATGCATTTATGGTTACAAAATGTGTGGGTTGTGATAATTCTTATATATCTATCTAAATATATATATGTGTGACTATATATATATGTATATATTTATTTGTATATAGATGTATATATAAGTGTGTGTGTGTGTTTTTGTATGTATATATGTATATATATATGTATATATGTATATATATATTCACAATATGTTATTGAAAATTGCACAGAATTTTAGAAATACTCGGTGAATGGTTTTTCCAATATGCATCTATTCCCACTTGCTTCAATTACACATCTTCCTGCTTGCTTTCTCTTCCCTCAGTTATTTCTCCATGGCCTACAAAAAAATGAACACAAAACTATCACAACCCACCATGGCAATGGAAATTTTGTAAAGGTGGTTGGAGATTATCTTGTGTTCTTTGCATGCGTTGACAGTTGTAAAATGTGTGGGTTGTGATAATTCTTATATATCTATCTATATATATGTGTGTGTCTATATATAGATGTATATATTTATGTGTATATAGATGTATATATAAGTGTGTGTGTGTGTATGTGTTTGTATATATATATGTATATATATATATGTGTATATATATATATGTGTATATATATTTGTATATCTATATGTATATATATATGCACAATATGTTATTGAAAATGGCAAAGAAATTCACTTTGTTCTCCAAGGACTTTAATCATAGATGTTACTTGCACCATCAACACCACATGGAAACCATACAATGATTAATGTTGATGCCATTTCACTAGCCTCCTCTATTTTCATGCCAAACACTCTTTTTATTTAAAAAAAAAATTCAACACCTACTACATGGTGTCAGAGACCTAGAACCGTGAAGGCTGACAAAAATTCCAACCAATTTTTCCCATAGCCCAATGCTAATTGTTGTTATCTAGATTTGGCTATATACTTTCATTTGCAATGCATAATAGAATAGTTGATATTATAGAGTTAATTTTGTTTTCCAAAAGGAATTCTTTTCTATAGGGTGGTGCTCAAGAGGCTATATTGTTTAATTTTTTGATAGCATTCTAGTGAATACATTTATGTAAGTATATATGTATATATATATATATATATATGTATATATATATACATGTGTGTGTGTGTGTGTGATTGTGTGTACATATATACACATTGTTGATTGCGGACAAAAAAATTATGCTTCGAAAACCAATTGATAGAAATAACCCAGGCTAGTGAGGAACAGACTACAAAAGAAAATTGGATTATGTTAAGAATTTTGTTCTATTGAAAACATAGCCAAAAAATGGAGGTCACACTGTAAAGAAATTGACAAAAAAATTAACATTGACAAACCCATGCAAATTGCTGCCTTGTTATCCCAAAGAAGGGTTGGAAAAAATTATCACAGGTGACACTTTCATTTTTCTTTTGTAAACATCATTGCCTACAAACACAAAAAATAGCCTCTAACCATCTATACAGAAGTACCTATTAATTATTCCTTATGACACATACTATACAATCCATCACTCTAACAACTGCTCTTCTAAGGCTAAAGAAATAACAACTAGGAATGTCTATTCAATGCATTCTTTCCTTGTTGCTAATAGCTATCTTGAAGAATAAGCTAAGCCTAGAGAATGACAACCAACAATGTGTTTTTGAAAATTGAAACAATATATATTTTTTCTCTGCGGGACCGTTTGAGAAACAAAACAATATAGCCATAGGGAAATGACCTTTCAAACATTGTGTAGGAATATGTTATCTTTATGACTGCTTGAAAAGGTAGCTACTGCTTATACCTATTGTCACTACATGAAAACCATACAACAATTAATGATGATGCCATTTCACTGGCCTTCTCTATTGATGCAACAAATGCTTTTAATTTAAAAATCAAAATAGAATTTGTCACCTTCCTTTTCTGGCCACACTAAATGGAGGCTAGAAATGGCACCATATAGCCTTGTCTAGACAACAATAGTGAATAGTTCCTTGTGCAAAACAATATCAATTGCATAACATTTACTATTTTATTACATTCTAGCATTGCCACAACAATATTACTTCCAAAAATGACCCATATGGAACACCCTCAAAACACAAAAAGCTTGCAGTAACAGATTAAATCAAAGCCTTTGCCACAGAATGTGAACCATTAATGAATCAATATTGTATATATATATATATGTGTGTGTGTGTGTGTGTGTGTGTGTGTGTGTGTGTGTGTGTGTGTGTATTTGATAGTGAAGAATGTGTTTTGGATAACAATATAAACTGTATAATATTAAGTATTTTTCTATGCATTGGAAAGAGTGGAATATTGTCAAATCTAGCAAAAAATGATTAGGTTGTGTTGTAGAGAACAACACAGAATTTTTAGATATATTGAAACTATTTACATAGAACAAAAGCCATAAATGAGATAATATTAAATTTTGTTGTGTAGATTTTTATGTATGTCAAAGTAGTTGTGAGCAATGTACATAAGTATTCTTCCCAATGTTTATTATTTTGTAAAAATAGTTATTTGTTTGAATCTTGACATGACATACTTCAAATGTTATACTTCATATTAACTACTATATACAACATTGAAGCCTTCTTCCTAATTCTTTATTTTCCTTCATATTCTTGGTGTTTCTAGGGAAAAGAAGGGATTTTAAAATTGAAATAGTGAACTTGGAATAACAAATTGTATGTTAAGTATTATTTGAATCATTGAAGCCCTTGTTAATATTAATCCTTTCCTATCATATTGTTAATTCCTGTGTAAAGAAATTGAGTTCCCATGCTGTGTTTTGAAGTCATAGAACTTCTGTATAGTTGTTGGCATTGCAACTCTCTGATTTCAAAAGAGTAGATGCAGCAATGTCAGTGACCTAGAGGGTAAGTGCACCGAAATGGTCGCACTTTTGTGGCCAAACTAACAAATAACGCGTTCGCGTTATTGTTTTCTTTGAAAATTTTCTTTGGTTTTTTCCTTGGAATACCAACCCAAAGGCTTGGAGGGCATTCCCAAAGACCAGAGACGTGTTTTTTCCAAATTCAACAAATTTTCACATAATCGGGTTCGTGCTCACCATCAAGATTGCATCCGGTTCAATATCAAGAAAATCGAACACATGGGTAATGTTAGGTTCTTTATTAGCTTTCCAACGATGTAATTTTTTTCACTTTCTAACAATGTTAAGCCTTTCATCCATAATTTCTTTTGTTTGTATATCCGTTTTTCTTCAAAAAGTAGTGTTTGGTATTTTTTTCACTATAAATTAACCGCTTCATCAAAATTTGAAATAAATTGCATTTTTAAAACTAGACTCCATTCTACAATTTAAAAAAATAAATTAAAAAAATCTATTAGTTTCAAAAAAATTTAGGGGGAGCACGGCCAAAATTCTTCTTTTTAGGAAGTGCCCACTTAGAAAATTAATAAAAAATCAAATATTCATTAAAAAATTATCAAAAATTATCCAGTCCTTACTACATACTGTTATCTAACTTCTGACTGGAGAAATTTTAAAAATACTACAAAAAATTCCACCGTGCTTGGGTCACACAAGAGTTGCTATGTTATGTTTTTCTGATAGAAACAACAGCAATTTGTATGTGTCCCTCTTTTGAACCCCTTAATCTCAACCATTTTCAAAATAAATTAGTAGTTTAGTAAGTAGACTCAGAGCACTATAGTCCTTGTTTTTGTTCCATCTAAAATTTTTGAGTGTAGCTATCGTCAATTTCACGTCGAAGGTCAGTATTTCCTGATTTCAGAAAAAAAAGTGGCCACTTAAGCCCCTTTTTTGGGAACCATCTTGGTGCACTTACCCCTCTAGCTCTTTCGAGGCTGGAAAACAATCCTCAAGAAATATTCCTATAATTCTATTTGTTGTTTAGTTTATTGTTTCTTCCAATTATATTGACGGTTTCTCAAGTGCACCAAACAAACCAAGAATATACTTCATTTGAATTAACAATTACTATGATATATGTTCTAAACTATTTATATTTGAATTGTTCTTCTTGTTTCCCCTTCAATTTATTAGCCATTTTGGAGTAAATTATGTGTTAGAGGGGAAAATTTCTTAGTTTCCAAATGTGTCAATATTATTTTCTTTAAGAGTTGAGTCATAGTCATAAATATCTCATTGCTACCACTATGCTAAGTTTAATTGGCTTGTAGGCTACAAATGTGAATCCAACCTTAACAAGTGATGCACTATGATTTATAGATTTTGAAGATGTTGTCCCATCTCCAATCCTCCAATTAATGTCTTACCAAAAAATAGGAGGTGATCAAAGCCCAGTCAACTGGTACAAAGTCATCCTACCTGATGTAACCCACATGCAAATGGGAACTTTTCCTATAAAATACAATGAACTTTTGTTTATAAGGGAATTGAAAATAGGTTCAATTGTGTGCTTGAAAAACTATTTTTCTAGAAATTTGTGGGAATCAAGGTTTGATATAGTTTTTCCTTGCTTGTACTTGTAGTTTCCCACTTCCTTGTTTGTCAGGGCTACCTTTTAAAGTCTTTTATGTTCATTTCATTCCAGGGAAATTTTCATACTATCCCTAGATGTTAAAATGCTAGATTGGAAGCTAATTGGGAAACCTAAATTTTTTTTAGAGATCGAGAAGAACAAAAATCTAGTTGTGACTCTCCCTCCCCATCCAAATAGGCCTCCAGCTTTGGAATTAATACATCCCCAAGGCAACAAGAAGATCCTAGAAAAATTAGCCTTGTTAAAGGGTTGAATGTTTTCCAAACCAAATGGATGACAAAAGGACATGTAACAAAAAAGAGGGATATGCACCATTACAGTAGGAAAGGGCATGTGTTAGGGTTAGAGATGGCAGATATCTAACAATTAAATGCAGATTTAATTAATAAATGGAGAAACTAAAGAACTCACAAAATAAATCATAACACAGATAATTTAATGTGGTTCACCCAATCCGGGCTACATCCACAAAACCACATCCATCCAATACTTTTATTATCCAGTGTAAAACCTATTACAATCTTGCGAATAATTGCATTTTTCATCATACTAAAATACCCATCCGAACACCTTTTTATCAAGCTTAGAAGCTTCCAAATTTTAGGGTTCTACAAAATCGGATTTTTCCTTTTTCATTGATTTTTCCATGATCATGAGAAAAAGTAGGAAGAATTTTTTTCTCAGGGCTATCGCTCCCAAACCCCTACCTGGGGCTTGGCCTGGCCCAGCCCTAGACCCTGGCAAGGATAGGGGCTGGGGTTTACAGTATACCATGGGCTATACAGTATAGCATGATTAGTTACCACATACCAACAATCTCCCACTTGGAGACTGATCAGGCTCCATACCGACACAATCTCCCACTTGGAGACTGATCCTGGACAACACTGCTGCAATTACAACTCCCACTGGAAATAAGTACTTTGGACCCTACTACTCTGTTATACTTGAATTCATGCTCAGCTTCTCCCTTGTCACCGCCTTCGTAAACATATCCACTGGATTGACATATGTATGTATCTTGTCTAGCTTGACCTGTCCATCCTCCAATACTGGCTGAATGAAATGATATCTCAACTATATGGTTTTTGTTTTAGAATGCAAAGCATAATTCTTTGCAAGATGTATAGCACTTTGACTATATGTAAACAAGTAATTTACAGCCTGTTGTTTTCCCAACTCCTCCATGAAAATTTGCAGCCATATCATCTCCTTTTCTGCCTCTACTATAGCAACATACTCTGCCTCTATGGTGGATAAAGAAACCACCTTCTATAATCGAGAAATCCAACTCACTGTTGTCCCACCAACTATAAATACATAACCTATGGTATTCTGCCTGGTATCTATATCCCCTACCAAATATGAGTCAACATAGCCCTTTAAATTAGTATTAGAGCCCCCAAAACATAGACAATTATTGGATGTACCTCTCAAATACCTAAGAATCCATTTTACTGCATTCCAATTCTCAACTCCAGGATGACTCAAATACCTGCTAACAACTCCTACATCATGTGCAATATCCAGTCTCGTGCATACCATGGCATACATCAAACTGCCTATAGCTAAAGCATATGGTACCTTGGACATTTTTTCTTCCTCCTCTTGTGTCTTTGGACACATATCCTTAGTCAATTTGACATGACTAGGCAAAGGTGTGCTGACAACTTTTGCATTCTCCATATGAAATCTCTTCAACACCTTTTCAACATAATTAGCCTGAGATAAAAACAATTTTCTATTTTTCCTATCTCTACAAATTTTCATACCAAGGATTTGTTTTGCTGCCTCCAAATCCTTCATAGCAAAAGAATTTTCTAACTGTTGTTTTAACTCGCTTATGTCATCCATGTTAGACCTAGCTACAAGCATGTCATCAACATATAAACATAAAATAATGTAGCTGTCATTATTCAACCTCTTAAAGTAAACACAATGGTCAGATTTACACCGGCTGTAGCCTTGCTCAACCGTAAAACTATCAAATTTCAAGTACTATTGCCGAGGTGCTTGCTTCAAGCTATATAAACTTTTTTTCAATGTGCACACTAGTTTCTCCTTACCTTTGACCTCAAATCCTTGTGGCTATTCCATATATATTTCCTCTTCCAAATCACCATGGAGAAAGGTTGTTTTAACATCAAGCTATTCTAAATGCAAATCTTCAATAGCCACAATACTTAAAACAATATGAATAGAAGTCATTTTAACAACAAGAGAAAAAATCTCATCAAAATCGATACCTTTTTTCTATGCAAATCCCTTTACAACTAATCTGAATTTCAATCTTTTCTTACCTCCATCTTCCTCTTTCAGCCTATAAAGCCATTTGTTTGGTAAAGCCTTTTTACCTGTAGGCAACTTGCATAATTCCCAAGTCTTGTTTTTCAGCAAAGAGTCCATTTCTTCTTCCATTCCATGCTCCCACTTAACCATGGTGTCCACCTTCATAGCTGCATCATAATATTCTGGTTCACCAGCATCAGTTAACAAAATAGTATACAAAGAGGGAGAGAATCTTTCTGGAGGTCTACTTATCCTTGAAGATTGTCTAACAGGAGTTTGTGGTATTTGTTGCTGTTGTTGTTGCCCAACATGAGGAACCACTGAAACATCATTGTTTGGAATATCATCCAACACAACATAATCATTTTCTTTCTTCTCATGCTGCAGCAATAGATCTTTGTACAACACTTTCTCATTGAATATGACATCCCTACTTCTCACAGTTTTATGATTTTCAAAATCTCAAAGCCTATAACCAAATTCCTCAATGCCATATCCAACAAATACACATTTCTTTGATTTTGCATCAAGCTTGGTTCTATTTTTAGAATCTACATGTACAAATGCTTCACAACTGAAGGTTTTGAGAAAAGAATAACTCACCTTCTTACCTTTCCATGCTTCCTCTAGAATACCACAAGCCAAAGGATTAGAGGGACCTCTATTAATTAAATAAACAGTAGTGTTTACAGTCTCTGCCCACATTTTTAAAGGCAGCCCAACATGCAATCTCATAGTCTGTGCATGCTCCATTATTGTTCTATTCATGCGCTCAACCACTCTATTTTCCTATGGAGTCCTTAGAACCATTTTTTGCCTATGAATACCATTAGAGGAACAATAATCTTCAAACTAATTACTACAATACTCACCACCATTATTAGATCTGAGAAATTTTAACCTTTTTCCCATCTCATTCTCAGCCAAGCTTCTGCATTTTTTAAAAGTTTCAAATACTTTAGATTTTTGCCTAAGGAAATAAATCCATACCTTTCTAGTTGCATCATCAATGAATGTAACATAATATAGAGAGCCACTAAGAGAAGATACCTAAGCTGGTCCCCATACATCTGTATGCACAAGCTCCAATTTCTCATCTTTCTTTTGCTTCCCATCCTTGACAAAACTAACTCTCTTTTATTTTCCATACACACAACTTTCACAGAAATCCATATTAACAAATTTTAGACCTGGTAAAACATTATTTGAATGAAGTAATTTCATACCTTTTACACTCATATGCCCAAGTCTATTGTGCCATAGTGCTAATTCAGAGTCCATAGCAACTGTATGATCTTCTACTTGCTGAATTGCAGCAACTGTTCCTAAACATTGACCCTTCTCCATAACAATTAAAGTGGAAGGAATAGTATGACCTGTACAAAGATATAAGGTTCCTACTTTCACACCTTTTGCTACCACTAAGGCACCCTTTGTGACCTTCCAATTTTTATCACTAAATGTAACAACACAACCTTCATCATCTAGTTTCCCTACTGAAATTAAATTTTTTCTTAACTTTGGAACATGCCTTACCTCACGTAGTAGCCAATGATTCCCATTATGCAACTTAATCTTGATTCTTCCCTTTCCAACAATCTGACAGGGTTCGTTATCTCCTAAATAAACCAGCCCAAAATCTCCTTGGACATAATCAAGAAAATAACTTCTATGGGGGGTAGCATGAAATGAAGCCCTTGAATCTAACACCCAAGAATCATCAGTATTATCAAGGGAAAGAATCAAAGCATCCTCATTAGATTTATTACTTACCACATTTGCCTCTTTACTTCCTTAATTTTTGTCTCCTTTATTTTTTCAAGACGAACAATCTTTCTTTAAATGACCTGTCTTACCACAGTACCAACAATCCTTCTTGTCTCTAGATTGGGACTTTCTATCCTTTGATTTTCCTTGTGACTTCCCATGATATCCAGAATTGTTTCCTCTCTCCTTTGCTCTACCCCTACTTTCTACATTCAAAACATTGCTTGATGTGGATGTTCCACCTGAGCTTTTCCTACAGATTTCCTTGCTCAAAATAACACCAACAACATCATCAAACTTCAATGTATTCAAACTAGAAACATAATTGCTAACATCCATTACCAAGCTATTTCAACTTTCAGGGAAAGAACACAGAATCAAAAGAACCCTAACTTCTTCATCAAAGTTTACTTTTATAGAATTTAATTGATTGGTGACCATATTAAACTCATTTAAATGATCAGTAACTGATCCACCTTCTACCATTTTCATATTAAATAAACGCTTCATAAGAAATACCTTATTCAAAGTAGAAGGTTTTTCATATAACTTTTCCAAGGTTTCCATCAACTCTTGAGTTGTCTTTGCTTTTGTAATATTGAATGCCACTGTTTGTGTTAGGCACAAATGAATACTTCAAAGAGCCTTTCTATCCAAGATCTCCTAGTCCTCATTTGACATTGCTGCAGGTTTCTTGGTTTTCCCTTCCAATGGCCACCATAAATCCTTCTAATAGAGATAGTCCTCCATCTGCATCTTCCATAACTAATAGTTCTGCCCATTAAACTTCTCAACCACCTTCTTACCCTCATCTGCCATTGCTCCCACTCAACCATGAGACCTTTCCTACAGATGATAATCGAAACACAACCCGCTCTGATACCACTTGTTAGTGTTAGAGATGAAAGATATCTAATAATTAAATGCAAATTTAATTAATAAACAGAGAAACTAAAACACACACAAAATAAATCATAACACAGATAATTTAACGTGGTTCACCCAATCTGGGCTACATCCACCAAACTGTAGCCATCCAATACTTTTATTATCCAGTGTAAAACCTATTACAATCTTGTGAATAATCACATTTTTCATCATAGTGAAATACCCATCTGAACCCCTTTTTATCAAGCTTAGAAGCTTCCAGATTTTAGGGTTCTACAAAATTATATTTTTCCTTTTTGATTGATTTTTCCCTTTTTTGGTGATCACGCGAAAAAGTAGGAAGAAAATTTTGCTCAGGGCTACTGCCCCCAAACCCCTGCCTAGGGCCCAGCCCGGCCCCAGACCCCAGCAAGGATAGGGGCTGGGGTGTACAGTATACCATGGGCTATACAATATAGCATGATCAGTCACCACATACCAACAGCGCGAGGGGCAAGTATTCAACTTTGATATTATTTATAATGAGGGCACACAAATATAGATTATGTGCTTTAATGACATTTCAGATCTTCATTATGATAGGGTTGAGGTGGGACATACTTTTTATGTGTCAAAGGGATCGGTGAGATAAGAAGACAAAAAAATTAATCAGTTAAACAACCAGAAGTAAATCATTTTGGATCAAAACTCAATGCTAAAATGATGCAATGATGAGGCATTTGTGCTACAAAAAGTATTTAAGTTCACCCTATTAAATGAAATTGTAAATTTCACTAATAATAGTTTAATTGATGTTATTGGCACTATGGTGCATGTGGGAATGGTATCAACTATACAATGAAAGGATCAGTCCCAAAAAATTCAAAGGACTATGAAATTTAATGATTTGTCATCCTTTTCAATTGATGTTAATTTGTGGGGCTCAAATTCGGAAGCAGAGAGTCATTAGTTGGAGAGGTTGTACACCCCTTGCTAAACTCTCATCCTTGTTGTTAAAAATGCACGTGTTGGGTACTTCAATGGAGTTGTTCTGAACACAACCACATGGACTCTTCTATATATAAATCTTGACATACCAGAAGAAAATCCATTTATTGAAAGAGGATATATTAATCCACCTACTTTTGATCCCCCCGAATAGTCCCTCAAAAGGTTGCTTTAGGAAATGAGAGAGTCACTATTGCATATATGTTGGACCACTACCTTGGCTTTCCAAAGACTTTGCAAGCTATTATCAAGGCAATGGTAAAATTTATAAAAACTAATGAAGGTGAATGGTAGGAAATGGAAGACAAAGTGTGAATAATCTAACCAAAATACATGCTTCTACCCAAAATTCCAGACAACAATAGTTGACTATGACTTTCGATATTTATTAAAACTAAAGATGGAAGAACACAAAGGAAAGCTTTAGGAAATTGTGGCTACAACAAGCCTATTACAAATGTCAAAAAAACAACTGTACATGTTGCAATATGAGTCTACTGTTGAAATGACTATTGAGTCTGTTATTAAATTTGTCACCTACATGTCATTTTTGTTCACTTTTCTAATCAAAACATAAAATTATAATTTAGAAACAAAACTAAAAAAACAATAATGAAGGTTGTAAAGGTTAAGTTTGAAGCTGAGTGCAAGCTCTTACTATTAGATTTTTCTGCTATTTCTCCTACTGTGTAGTAGTCTCCAAAGATAGCTGTCATATTTCCTTGAACACCAAAATAACCATGGCTAATGGTGACTTAGCATATTTATTATAGTTCATGTTTACTAGACATTTAGTTTGTTTTGTTCCCTCACACTACTTGTCACATCAAAAAGACCTTTCCTTTCTACTAGTATTGTTTTGTTGTTTGTTTCACTGGTTATATATTAATACAATGAAGTATAACTTATAATGTTTAAGTAAAAAATATACACTTGTTTTCTTTTCTATTATTCATGTTGCTTATAATTTCATTACGTTTTAAATGTATATTTCTAATTTAACTTTATGTTGTTTATTTATATAGAGTTCTTGTCCTTTTCAAGAGATGTATCACTGTCTACACCTACTCATATATCTGCTTGTGGACATAGTTGTATGTATGTGCACATTTACATATGCATATAGACAAATAAACATGTATGCAATTGAAATTTCCCTATGTATACAACTTTCTGGTATAGATGTGTGTGGATATTTGTATGTGTATTAGATATCTATGTGTATATGCGTACACAATTCAATATTTACATGCATCTATGAGTTTCTTTAAAGAGAATGTTATTTTCATCTTGTTTACAATGTTCTTAGTGCATAGAATATATTGATAGAGTTTTGTGTAGATATATGTGTCGATGATGTATTTTCCTATGTAAGTATCATGTCTGGGTATCCATCTAATTCTTACCAAGTATTCTTGCTACTGATTTTCAATCCCTAATGATAGTTCCATGTTGGATGTGGCTTCCATATGGTTCTTGGCTATACTGTTTGTTACATATGTTGTGCAACTCAATCCACAACCCAGTGTTGAACAATGTGTTATTGAAACTACCGTAAACTGCTCAATTATTTTGGTGAGTTTTAAATGCAAAGTATTATTGTGACCATTGGAAATATATGTAGCACACACATGAGACAATTTTCCCATGGCAAGGTGTGAAAAGTGACGCTTGTTTCCTCTATGCAAGAAAATCAAATAGCTCAAGTTATGCAGGTTGCCTTGTTTTCTGTAAGGGAGTGTTGATTGTTGTTCTCTATCTTAGGGTATATTTTTTTCCTTTTAGGAAATATTGTATTGGGAGAGACTATATATTTTATTCAAACCAATATTTTTTGATTCACAGATCATCTTTTGTAGCATGTCCCCTAAAATAATTTTTTTCCAGTGCTTCTCTTCGACAATAAGCCAGCGGTTTGCATGGTATTTTCAACATAAATTTATTTGTGTGCTTCTTTGTATGGCCTCCATTTTCTAGCTATATTTGCAATGGAATAAATTTTTTAACATAATCTATTTTTTTTGTGGTTTGTTTCTCACTACCTTGGGTTTTTTTTATCCTTTGGTTTTCCAGTCACAATTTTTTTGTGCTTTGTGCAATCAACAATGCACATATATGTGCCTATATTTAGAAAGGCTCAAATTTTTCTTAGAGGTTAGGCATATAGAAATATTTCACTGAATAGCAAGCAACTGAATTGCTTAGTTGAACTATGTAGAGCTTCCTTTGTATTTTTCTATAAACTACAGGATACATACCAACAATTATAGTCCACTATAAATCAAACAATATGATCTTATCCAATAAAACTATTCATTATCATCATCTTCAAAAGTTTCTCTTCTTTATGGTAAGTGAATTGCTTCTCCTTTCCTCTTCACCTATATAGATATAGAATTTGCACCCTGTCTAAATTCACTTCATTATAATTTTTTATATGTGACATGTAATTTTGCTATTAGATATATTTTGCTTATAAATTATAGAGCCACTTAAATTACGTATTTTAGATATTGCTTTCCAATATAACATGTTTGTAGTACCAAATTTCATAGTTCACTTCTGTGTAGGTATATTCCACTAAAACCATTTTAGATTACAACTACATTGTATTCGTATACAAGATTTAGGGGTCCTCACAAATGCTAAATGGCTTTGTGATTCCACATTTGTATGATGTATGACCTTCACCTATATTCCATCTGTATATAATGTAAGCCTATGTATCTTTTTTTCCATTTCTCATTTCCCAACATCATGTCAAATTATAAAAAAAATATAACATTGATTTCCACTAAACAAATTCCCTCAAGTTCCAAAGCATTTCCTTCACCATTGACAAAAGTGGTGGAAAATTAATGTTACTACTTGGGGGTTTGGTTAGAGCCAATGATGTTCCATGACCTAATATGGTAGGGTGGAAAGCAAGATTCATTTTCTGTGTCCAAACTTCAATCCATTCCATGCACAAGGAATTTTTAGATTTTATTTACTTACTCTGTTGTATTGCAACTCCACTGCATCTCATTTGTAATTAATTCTATAAGTCTTTATATTTTCTCATTTTTTTATTGCGTACCAACCAAGACAATTTTCTTTCATAGGAATTTCCATGTGATAAGAACTTGTATTGAGTCATTGGTGGCCAAAACATTTCTCTCACCATTGATCATAGTGGTGGATGGTTTATTCTCTTGCTTGGGTGTTTGGTGAGAGTGCATGACGCTCCATGAGCCAATATGGTAGGGTGGAAATCAAGCCATGTTTTGTTTTGTGCATACTACATTTTGCCACACACACCAGGTATGGCTAAATTATAATCACTCCATTCATACCATTGCAAGTAGAGAGAAAATCATGTATTATAAAATATAGAACTTTGATATATTTTGATTTACATATTGTCTATCAATAAAACATGATCACTACACTAAAATTCACACTTTTTATACACATACATTGTATATGGTTTGAAATTTGCATTAAAAGTTTTGCATAGGATTGTAGCTATTAGTTTTAGCTTTCTGTCATGTTGGCTGTAATGGAATAAAATAGTTAGTGTTATGTGGTTGATTGTGTTTTTGCATAATCAACATACTAAAATTCACACTTTTTTGTTATTCTTCGAGACCATATTCCATCCATAATGTGGTATTTTATCTACTATTGTGTTATAGCTAACCTTTCAGAATAATGATAGTGGTTGCAAAATTAGTAACAATGGTCAATTACAAAATCAGATCCTAATGTACTCTATAATGATTGTAATAAGAAATATTCATTTAACCATTGATCAAAGTGGTGGGAAATGCATATTCTTGCTCAGGGTTTTGGTGATAATCCATGAGGCTTCATGACCCAATAGGTAGGGTGGAGAGTAGGGCTTATTGTGTTGAGTTTTATTTTATATTTTTTATGTAGAAATTGTTATCTTTCTAACATAGGATTCATTGTTGATTATTGTTCTCTTGCCTAAGCTATATCATTGCATTATTGAGAAGGTGTTGTCAAAAAGGCTATGTTGTTTCAATTTTAGATAAGATTTTCTTGAGTTGTTGTCAATTTTGGCTCTTGGTCTCTCTTTATGCTTTGTGTTTGAATTTTTAAATTTCCTTACTGATCATCTAATTGCTCTTAGCTAGTTTTACAATCTTTAATATTCATATTCACAGTTGCTCCAAAAAACATGCTTCTACCTTGGGAGAGATTGTTCAAGAACTTGGGTGTTGATATTCCAGTTTATATGCTAAAAAAATGGATGATCTTTGCAAATGAATTTCAAACAACTATGAATATGAAGTGAATGTAAGTGTGGCTATCAATCAACATCCCACTTGTTGAACTCTATTTCCCAAGGGATAATAGTTGATGACGCTCCATGACCTAGTATGATAGGGTGGAGAGAAGACATGCTTTTGTATGTCTAGACTTCAATCCATTATGTACAAAAGGTATGCCTAGATTTTATTTACTTACTGTGTTCTACTAAAAGTGCATTGCATCACATTTGTAATTAATTGTAAAAGTATTTATATTTTCTGATTTATTTATTGTCTACCAATGGTGCATGTTTATTACACTAAACTTCACATAATGCTTTCACATTTGCAGCTAGCCACGATCTAAATAGTTGTGCTTTGAAGCCCTTTTTATTTTATTAGATCTTCTATTAAGTCATTGGCAGCTGAAACATTGCTTTTAGCATTAGTCACAATGATGGAGAATTTATTTTCTTGCTTGCTACTTTTATATGAGTGCATGACACTCCATGGGCCAATATAGTAGGGTGGAAATTGACCCTTTTTTTTTGTACATACCAGATTCTGTCACATGCACCAAGTATGGATAAATTATAATTTCTTCATTCA
This sequence comes from Sequoia sempervirens, assembly GCA_007258455.2. Classification (NCBI taxonomy): domain Eukaryota; kingdom Viridiplantae; phylum Streptophyta; class Pinopsida; order Cupressales; family Cupressaceae; genus Sequoia; species Sequoia sempervirens. The sequence goes on along the minus strand of VDFB02281492.1, from coordinate 698,682,241 downwards.
TCCTCTTGCAAGCATAGAGCAAGATATGTATTATAAAATATAGAACACTGATATATCCTCATTTAGACATTGTGTATAAATTAGGCATGATCATTGCACTAAAATTCACACTTTGTATATAGATAAGTTGTATACAGTGTTTCCCTTGCAATGAAATTTTTGCATAGGACTGTAGTTGTGAGTTTTAGCTTCCTATTGTGATCACTGTAATGGAGTAAAATAGTGAATGTTATGCATTTCATTGTGTTTTTGCATAATCACTACACTAAATTTCATGCATTTTTGTTATTCTTGCAGACCATGCTCTAGCAATAATGTGGTATTTGAAGAGCTAATGTGTTACAAATAACCTTCCCAAATAATGATATTGATTGTAAAAAAACCAACAATGGTCAAATAGACAATCATATCCTAATGTACTCTATTTATTATAATATGGGCAATATTCATTTCAACACTAATCATAGTGGTGGCCGATATATATATTCTTACTCAAGGGTTTGGTGAGGGTCCATGATGCTCCATGACCTAATATGGTAGGGTGGAGAGCAAGTCTCATTGTGTTGAGTTTTACTTTATATCTTTTATATACAAATTGTTTTCTTTCTGACATAGCATTCAAAAAAAATTCATATGTTTAAGCTTATGGTTACAATGAACTAAAATAGTTGATCTTATACACTTTATGTTAGATTCAATTGAGAATTGTTGATTATTGTTCTCTTTCATATACTCTACATCAAACAAATAATTAAATTGTTTTAACCAAAATTCATCTATGATACTTTGTTACTAGCTATGAAAATATCCTTAGTTTGTATCATAAAAAATTGATGAAGTGGAAAATTATGGGGTGACCTTATATAATCATGAATTCAACTAATAGTATGCCACACATATTCATTCCCATCTAAATACACATTATTAATGCCATTAATTTTTTAGACATTCAACCTTATCCATAATAATATTATATTTTGATTAACTAATAAAACTAAATGATATTGGTATCATTTTTATATTTTTTTAACAATAATTCATCTAGGGTACTTTGTTACTAGATATGAAAAGATCCTAAGTTTGTATCACAAAGAATTGATGCAGTGGCTAAATTATGGGGCGGGCTTATATAATCATGAATTCAACTAATATTTTTCCAACTAAATACAGATTAGTAATATCATCGATTAGACATTCAACCTTATCCATAATAATATTATATTTTGATTAACTAATAAAACTTAATCATATTGGTATTACTTAATGAAATATTTTCATATTTATTAATAATATTTTTTGTTTAATTAACTTAACTACATAATATTATTATTTACCGGACCAAACTAATTACCAATAATAATTATGTTATCACCAAATAATTAATTGAATGTTAATACAATTGTTCTTTAACCAAACCTCTATATGTGTATATATATATTCAACAAAGTTAATTTTTCACCAACTATTACTTACAGACTTTATCCTTTATATACATATCCTCCTTTCAACCCATTAGGGTTAACACCCTCCTTCAGTCCCCATTATAATTTCAAATAAGATAATGACAATAAACTATAAGGTAAAAATGGGATAGAATATTGTTGCCACTCAATCACTTTAATTATTGCCTATAATATATCTAGCCATCCATTGTATTGTTCGTTGGATCCCCTAATATGTATCTATATTATCTACATTTGCTATGAAATATACCCACTGTTGCATATGCCTTTCATAGCTACTATGCCCACTCATGCCATTCACATTCTAATGTTCTTCCATAGTCATTTTTTGTATATCACTTTCCTTTCATGTCTCTCTCCACCTATCAACTCATTGTTGTGTGTTACTACATGAAACTGCTAGTTTATATATATTTTGCAAACTTTTTGATAAATATTATGTAATAACCACGTGGCTTTGTATATGTAACTCTACACTTTATATATTAATAATATTATGACTTTTATTTTATCTACAATAGTAATAATATAAGTAATATAATTATTAATATTTCTAAAGATCTATAATACTTTATGATTGTATAATATTTTTTATGAAATATTATCTTTTAAATATATTTTATATCATTCTTAATATATATTTTATTATTGCACAAATATAACTACACATACCTACAAATATAATAACACCTATAATAATATTAAACAATAAATTATATTTTTTTAAAAATGAATAACTATGTCTTAAAATAAAATAAGATTACATATATTATTTTTCTTGTGTAAATGCTAAAATATTTATCTAGTAATTGGAATACACACATGTGACACAAATTTCATGTTCTTTTAATTATTTGATGGCGAGAGTTGAAAATCATTTCTTTACGATATTTTATTTTAATAAAAGGGTAGAAATCTCAGTTAAATGGACCTACTAAAAATAATAAATTTTAAACTAATTTCAAAATAAAAAATATTAATTATTAACTATAAATCAATGTATGTTAATTAAGCAAGTAGGAAATTTAATGTAATGTCACTTTTCATATTAATAATTTGAATATTCAAAAAGCATTTGTTCAATTTATTTTTTATTTAATCTAATTTTTAACTTGAGGTATTGTATTAATATATTTGTAGTCTTAAATGATTCATTATTTTCATTGTTGGACCTCTATCATTTATTCATATTATAATGTTCACCCAATCGTCATGTAGGTCAATTAATTATATGATTCTTATTATTAATCTATTTATTATTCATAATCTTATAAAATTTGAGATTAGAGTAATTTGATCCCATGCAATATTTGGCTATAGGGATATTCACATAGTTTTGTTTCAATAATTTTCTAGTTCTTAGAACCAAATCTCACTCAAAAATTTAAGTTTGTTTACATTCAAATGAAATTTTCTCATTAACAAATTGTGAAGGGTTGAAGGGAAACATAGCAAGAGAGTGTGATTTATCTTATTTTTTGAAGTCGACTTATACATGGGAGGGTATTCCCAAGCATATACATTAATAGGTGTTGAAATCACATGAAATGAACAATAGTAAAATAATGGTGGCCACCTCAAAAATCTTAAAATATATCCTGAGTTATAGAATGAGGTTATGAATGTAGCACCTCTCCATTCTGCTTGTTTTTTATTGAACAGTTTCTTCTATGTATGTTTTATTTCTGTTAGCACTTTGACTTGGTACTTGGTTCTATTTGATTGCAAATGTTAAGTGATGCCTATGTTATATTTTGATGTGATGGTATTTTATTCAGATGTTATCATTATGGCATGTTTTTGAATTAGCTCAGTAGACATTTAATTAATGATGATTTATGCTTTTGAGTATATTATTGATGTTAGACTCGTCAGTTAGAAAGTTTGTATTGGTGAAGGGGATGGGATTTTATCACTTGCTTGTGAGTGCCCTACAATTATGAGATTTCATCTTCACGGTGTGTTTTATTATATCATATATATGCATGTTCGATATACTCTTTGTTCACAAGTTGAAAGGTACAAGACATCGACTCCACCTAATTTCATAGGTTGAGCGTGTCCATTGACCAATGGTAATCAATTGGGAGATAGTAGCTAGGTTTTTCGTTCCAAGTCATCACCCTAGTCATAATGTGTCATCGGGTTGTAGTTGGATTTAGTCATTTTAATGTTGTCCATTTCACCTTGATTTTTATTTAATTTCAAATTATAAAGGTTATTAAATGGCTTGTGAAGTTAAAATGATGATTAAATATATCTGGTTGCAATGTTGAAATGTTAGTTATTTTCTTGATTATTTTAATTTAATTAATAAAATAATCTAATCTTGGATTAGATTTAGTTTGTTGATTAATTAAGCTAATGGTGATAAATTGAATTAAGTTAGTTGTTTTGGAATGATTGGATATTTTGATTTAAATTAAAACAAAATAAAAATAAAAATAAAAATCATGTTTTAAATTGCACTTTTTGAAAATATTGTGTAAAAGAATTTTCTTTTAAAAGTTAAATACCTTTTTGTTGAAAATAGTTTTTTTTTTAAATATATGAAAAATCAAATTTGAAAGAAATTTTGTTTAAATTTTAAAAATGAAAATATTTTTAGGGTTTTGACTAGATTTGGGGAAACTCTATGAGAGCCATTCCATGGGATTTTAAAATTTTAATTTTTCAATTTGTGGAGAGAAATTGTTGTGAGAAAAAAAAAGGGAAGAGGGTTTTGTTCATGCTAGATTGGATTTGGATTTTGAATAAGAAGATTGGCTTCTTGGATGAGCTGGAAAAAAAAAAGATTTGAAAGCACCATTGGCAATCTTTCAAGCTTGGAGAAAAAACTAGGTTTCTTTCTATGATTTTTGTTTTCATTTTGAAAGAGTTTTCAAATTTTTATATGTTGTTGGAAAAGATTTAAACTTTGTTTGGTTTGGAAGCAAAACCCATGTCAAATGTTATTTCAAAACTTGAAAAACTTCTATTGAAAGCATGAAAAAGAAAACAAAGAAAAAATTCCAACAATAAAAAATTGAAAGATGCACAAAATAAATTTCCATTTCAAATTAAAATTTCTCTATATTTAATAATGAATTTATATATATATATATATATTTCACATGGAACCTCTATTTTTCTGTGTTTGGGTTTTTCTTTTAATAAGATGAAATATTTATAAAAAGAAGAAAAATAAATAAATTAATTTTTTTATGGAGTGGTTGGGCCCTGCCCCACATTCACACCCCATGGGAGGTGTTGTGGAGGTAGCGTCATTGCCTCCAAAGGCAGTAGCACTGCCCACACAGCGCACCCCCAAAAGGGTGAGGCTGTGTGGGCAGCCAGGCCCTTCCCTTTGGGAGGGGCCTTGTAGCCCTACATGGTTGTTTTTATGTTTTTAAAACAAAAAATATTTTATTTTATTTATATTATATATATAATATAATATATATATTATATATATAATGTATATATATATTATAATATGATTTTAAAAAAACATTGTTTTATAATTATATATATAATGAATATATATTATGTATTATTAAATAATTGGGTTGGAAATTTAATAGTTGATTTTAAATATTTATATTTAAATATAAATTATTTTAAAGGTGATTATTTCATTATTGTAGTTGAAATAAAAAAAATAGAGTTTTTTTAATCAAATGATTTTATTTAACATGTTGGTTTTGATTATTATGTATGATTGAGAAACACACAGTTAAATCATTAATTTTTAAATTTCTTGACATTGTGAATTAAATCTTATTTATTGTTGAATAAATGCAAGTATCGTTGATTGAGTTGATTGGATTTAGGAAATCCTAACCGTAGTTTATTTAATTGCCTGAAATGTTTTCTAGTGATGTTTTGTTCATTCTCGATGTTGGGCAATTGTGTCAATTGTTATGTAAGTCTTCCAGATGGGGTTTCATTTATTTGTATGGGTTTTCGTTACGATAGTCAACCTTTGATTTCCTTGGGTAGTGTTTCTAAATGTATCCATTGTTATACTCGGTTATCAAGAACGGGATGTGTGGACTTTATGCCATGTATAGGGAGTCATTCTCCTTAGGTCACACTTGTGAACCCTTGGGTGTGGAGTTATTCCACATGTTTTCTTACAGGAGTGGCTTGCAATGAGGGCCGACACACAAAGTGGTGTTAGGGAAACACTTTGCAAGTTATAGTTAATTGAGTGATAATGTAGTAAACTTTTAGAGGCTTAGGTTGCATCAAACACTTAACAAGATGATTTTTTCCTCGCTTATGGACACAAGGGCTTGCATAGACTTGGGATGAGATGAGAAGGCCTAGAATGGTAAGATCATTATCTTGTATCTATGAGAGACAACTTATTTTGCATTGGTTTGCATGGGGGGTCAGGAGTCATTAGAGGTTTCCAAGATATTCCAAGATGGGGGCCAGGACCTAGGAAGACTTACTAGGATATCCCATGTGACATTGTGATGACACTTCTCTTAAGTCAATAGTATATTTGTATCAGTGATGAAATTGAATATTTAACTCTGGAAGCATTCTTACCATGGTGTTATGTGATGTTGTACTTGTATTTAATTCAGTTAAGCTTTGTGTAGCCTGTATCTAGAGGTGGATGGTCTTTCCTAGGAATCCTTGTTACTATCTCCTAGCATGAGGGGTGAGCCTTCGGTTATCACATGGTTGGGTGGAATGTGCACCTTAATCCATTGGTTCATCCTTTTTTTTGTGTGGATGAGACTTCCAATTGGAGAGCTTGTGGGATACAATACTTTCATGCTTTATTCTTTTCAGTTATTATTGTAATTTATTACCCCTCTTGTATTGAGGTGGAAGATGTAATATGTAACCTTTTTTATTGGAATTACCTCATTCGGGGAATGAGTGTTGTAATCATATTGTAAATTATATTATTGGAAACATGTAGTATGTCTTATGCCTTTGATGTAATTTTATCATGTATGGAATGGGTGTGTATTTAATTTGTTAAGTAATTAAATGTTATGTTTTTAATTCATGTTTCTTGTTTGGGTTTAAGTAAACTCAGTCTCGTAACCTTAGGGGTTGTTGGAAATGGGTAGTGAACTTGCATGTTGTTTGTACTTAAACAAAAAAATGTTGCGTTTGAGTAGTTAATTACAACTTCCCCTAGGGTTGCATGGTGGGGCGTTACAATGAATATACACAAACTAATCCTACTCCTACCCTATTGATTTAGCATTATTTTTTTGATGTGAAATTAGTGCATGGTTATATATTGGTTCCTATCTATTGGGTAATGTATTTTCATATGAGTAACAAGAGAAAAAACTAGACAGTTAATAGCATGGTGCTATATAATTTCTGATTTGGAGGATCTTCACCAAAATTTGAAGTTTCTCATTTCTCTCTAGAATTTGCACCATCAAAAAGAGCTCGATTTCATGATTCCAGCACAACTTGAATGGAGCAAAAAGGACTTTGTTTACACAAGTTACGGCCAGTCAAACTTTTGGTCAAAGTGCCATCAGGGGTCATCTAGAAGGCAAAAAAATGATCATCTTGAAAATAAATGAAACTGGCATCATCGTAAAAAGCTCATCGAGAAAATTATGATGATGTTCATTTCGTAAAAATTCGACGTCATATGCTCAAGATACAGTTGGTCAAAGTTTTGAGTTAACTTTTGAGGTGACTGTATGGATGATGACTTCAGCAGTCAGACCGTATTGTACGAAATTTGATGTGGACAAAACAGAGCATGACACGTGGAAATTGAGTCATCTAAACAAACTGATGATATGCTGACACATGTCCATCCGTATGACAAATCATCAGCATCGTCAGCAATCTAGTCAGCATACGATTTGCTTTGTCAGCGTTGACATCCCTTCTGAAGCAAATCGGGGGTTGACACGTGGCTCTGTCTTTGGTGGTCGAATTTGTTAGTTTTTTGGACAAATTTTTTGGATGGGTTCAAACCCGCAACCTCCTCCATAACCGTCGGTTGGCTCACCGTTGCACCAAAAAATGCTCTCCTAACCATGTTTTGCAGCCAGTTTGTTTTGTTATATACGTATCAGGATTTGGAGGCTTAAAAATAACCGCTAGGATTTAAACCCAGAACCATCGAGGTGTTAAAACATTTTACCTCTATTGCACCATGTGAAGCATTTGATATATATGTGGCATCGTTTGTCTTTGTTGAATAGTTGAAACTGAATGCTTAAAATTAAAGCAAATCCCTCCAAATTTTAACAAATAATCCTTTTAAGGATTAACCAAAAACCTTCCCAAACAAAATAAGCCCGGGAGTTAAAAAATTAAGGGGCTTAAATTAAATCAAAAAATATTAAGGGATTTTTAATATGGATTTATATGTAAAAATGGAGATAGGGGGGATTATTATGAATCTTTTGGTTAAGGGCCAAATTGGGTTATTTTATGTATAAAAGGGGAGAGTGTGAGTGAGTTGTTTACGGAGAATTTTCAGACTTTTCAAGTTAGAGAAACAAAGGTGATTCGAGAGGAGTTCTAAGGAGATCTCTTTTGAGCCATTTTTGTACGACGGAGTGTTGTTATGCTATCAGAGTGCTTGTAGGAAAACGGCTTGGTGCATTGTACTTGATTTTGGAGATTAATCAAATCAGTCGTACTCTATTGGAGCCGACCCAGAGACGTAGTCATGCTTGTTGCGAACTTTGTAATCAAACTCTAATTGCATCTCTTTCTCTATTCTTCTCTCCCATTCTATTGGCATCTGTTTTTTATTTCATGTTACCTTAATTATTTCTATGAGTTAATTTTGTTTCGATTAACTTGGATAAATCTTTGTAAAAGTTTAGCATTCAATTCTGCAATTTAGTCTAGATCCTAATTAGATGAATTTTAGACAAAAATGATCACAAAATAAATATTACAAGTGTTCTTACTTAGTAACCCATAAAAAGATTGCATTTATCATGTATGTAAAGTGAGAAATATCATTACAAATCTTGTAATATTTTCAAAATGTTGTTACATTCATCTATTCTAACATTATATTCATACAAAAAAATACATACTTAATTCTATGGAGAAATTTTATAGTAAAATCCTCTTAAACTATTAATCTTCCTTTGTTTCACAACAATGCAATACCTCAACAAACTAGATATGGAATCATTGGTTTTCCTACAACTTCCTTTGTGTTTGGAGACATAAAAAATTCAACCTATCTAATAAATGACAATATTTGTGTCTTAATACTTGTAGAGAATCAAAACCAAATCACTACACTATAACACATTTAAAAACTATAGATATGAAAAAATCTAACCAAATGAGAATTCTATATTGAATAAGGATGCAATTCCCCAAACAAACACACCTAATAAAAATGTGACAAAGAAATATTTTTTGAAATGACAACAACAATGAAAAATATGTAACAACCACATGCTACATTTACACAACAATGTGCACACAAGTTTCAAGTGAAATATAATATCACAAGGGAAAATTCCACATGAACAACTTTACCATTGCTACAAGAAAGGTAAAACCAATGGAAGATGCATTAGAAATTAGAAGTCATGATGAAAATCCACTAAGATTGGTGACAAAAACCAAACATTGACCACATACTAGTACACCAATAATATTCTCTTGCATCACAATACAAGTGAAGGATTGGTGAGTGGTCAAAATGCACTCCATCCAAGATTCACTAAGGTAATCTTACAATAGTCACATAAGCCAATACAAATTATTAAATGACTAGGCACTAATACACATCCATTGGAAAATGAACGACTAATTTATATAAAAAGGAGTAGGATGAGGGCATATTCACCTACAATATGACAAAAAATATAACATAAGGGCCAACCTTCACAAGAGATTTCTTGGAAATGATATAGAAACCCTCTGCCAACTAGAGTAATGATAGGTAACTTCCAAGCAACAAATGGATCCGAAAGAAAAGAGGTGTCAGAAAACTTGATGTATGCCACTCGATGAGAAATGAAAAATATTTGAAGACTCTCAAGAGCAAGGTGAACAAATTATATATATATAATTTCTTGAAGAAATTATTAAAATAATAAGTAAAAAATAAAACAATGCAAATAAGGCACCAAGGAAGACTACCACCTAGAGGGGACACTAGCATTCAAAGAGAAAACTAATGAAATTTATTAGGTGTCCAAGATTAGTGCTAATTTCCTAGTCTAGTGGGGAGTCTTATTTTGGTGATATTGTCATTGTTAGGCTTTACACAACTTTGAAAACAATGTAGTCATATTCTAGTGTTGGAGTCCTAGCTAGTGAGAAGAAACAAGCTAATATTTAGTCCCTGTGATGTACCAAATACTCAAGAACTATAAGGAAGGAGTGTTGATAAAAAATAATCTATATAAAATAAGAGAAAATGTGAAGGAACGAGGGAGGTCCTAGACACTCGATCTCACCTCATAGAAGTTCACAAATGAGAACACTCCCAATGTCTTGAGAAACTACAATGGACTCCCTTACAAATACAATGATGCTAGTTGTGAATGGAAACAAGTTCTAGATGTTTTGACCTCTCAAACACCACTTTGAGAAACATAAATTACCTCATGATGAGGAGGTTCCCTATGACCCACTATGCACACAAAATAAAAGAATATTCCTACATTTTTAAATGTTTAATTTCATATTTTCTATACTAGAAGTTCATTTTAAAACCCAAATTATGATTCTCTACATTCATTTTACCCAAAAAGTATTTCTTTCAAGAGAATTCATGATAGTATCCATGCTTGAATTCAATGAAAGGGTATGTACAAATAATTATGATACCATTAAAATCCATCCAATCAATGATGTCCAATAATTATATTGCATTCAAAAGAAGTGAACTCAAATGTACTTAAATTACATTTTTACAATGTTTTAAAAATAAGGAAAAAATAAAGGAAATAGAAAAAATTTACTACTTTTATCACAATCGTAGAGCTCCACCCAATATCCTTGTTCACCAATGGTAGTTCCCACACCACCCAAACTTGTGGAACCCTTAAATCCACTTGTACCATGCTAGGAGATACTCACATAAACCACAATCACACTCACACAAAACACAAACTAGTAGAAGGCTTCACTCATGCCATATAAAAAATATACATACAACATAGAAATCATAAAAGATTTAAAAAGTCTCAAAAGATGGATCAAAATACAATAATCATTATTAACAACCACAAATGGTAGAAAACAAGACTCTCCCAAATGTTGGGCACAATCACCAATGGAGAAAACAAGCTATCATAATCAGGCACAATCACCTATCACACAAGAATGAAATCATCATTGGGAACAATCACCTATGGTATAAAAGTACACACTCATAGGAACATACAAGACACAAGGATAATATTCTATATAGGAGGCAAGTGGTGTCATCACAAAGTTCAACAAAATGAATAAGGGAAGCCGGGTATGATCAACTCACCCTACAAGGAACTAAAATTTCAATTCCCAATACTCATAGAGTAGGCATGTCTTCTATTCCCATTCCAAGCCTATAATAGTGCTTTAACCATGCCATAAAAATTCTTATCTTTGTTAATTTTATTTCCTCAATTTCATTAGCTATCACATATTAAGATAACATCCCAACAAGATATCCTAACACATCTTTTTTCCCTTGAAATTTTTTGTAACTAGTCCACTATGAATCTCTATTAAAACTTCATCCTAGGTTCATCACAACTCAACACAAAAGAGCATGGCATGAAAAAAATGCACAAAAACATGGAATACAAATTTTACTAAAAATAAATAAACATGATAGTAAGGCCCTACCCTATGTGTGATTCATTTTTCTCTACATTCATATATGCATTCCATTAGCCAATGGTTATATAAATTAAAAGTGATAGATAAAGTGACTATGTGTTGTCATTTATTAGTTCTAGTTGGAATTATATAGTTATTGTTATTGTCTAGGTGAAATATTTAACCCTAGTTAAACATTTAGTATGTTGTCATAACTAAAATATTTCTTGAAATTATTAAATTGTTTCCTTGAAAATATCTCTCTATGTGCTAGTGTCAATTCCTCTTGAATTATAATTTCATATGTAAATTGAGTCACTATTTGTCACTATTTAAGTTTGTCAAAAAGTGAAGATGTACCTTGGATTTAAATAGTCATTGTTGCAAAATCTAGAAGATAGAACTTCAAATGGTTAATGTTAAATGGAAAAGGTTTGTGCATTCAAATATTCAAGGGAGAGTTAGGATGAATCCAATGGTGCATGTGAAAACATGCTCGAGGTGGGTAAGCTATTTAGTATCAAATATTAATTAGAAAAGGTATGAATTTGATTAGTACAGAACATTGTTATCACAATTTTGATATTTTACAAAGGATAGAAATAATTTATTATTAGTATAATATTTTATCGATCAATAAAGGAACATTTATTAAAAATAATTAAGTCCAACTTAACCAATAGCTTGTGAAGTGTGAAATTATCTTTAAGAGATATTGAGATATCAAATTTATTTTCTAATATAGTATCAAAATATAAATCAATTGGATTAATTGAGTGGTCATACTTTATTCCTGATGGTCAATTATCTACCCCTAAACATCGAAAAAATTCTTAAATACAACATAAACCTTTATTATAAACATTAATTATAATCAATAATGCAATGATATTAATCATATCTAATCAAATTCCAACATAGATAAGAAATTTGGGTTGGTTGGTTCATTTACTAGTTATGTCGGAATGGACTAGGCATTCTTGGAAATTATACTTGGCTCTTGGTAAAACCAAAAGCTAGTAGTCAACACAATACTTTAATTTCCTCAAAACCTAGCAGCAGAGGGGACCATACATTGAGCTGATCATTAAAAGGAAACATGCAATAAATATTAATGCTCAACAAAAAAATTAGTTGTGTTTATTTGGCATTATTTAAGCGCTAGAGCTAGATTTGCACAAGATGATGGAAATATCAAGAATAAGGGAATTTTTTTTATGAATTTTCACTCATCACTATATGTATGACTATCAACCACACTCTTGGTGGGATTGCAATATCAATGGTGTTGAAACACACATATAACATTATGAAGTTTATTTTCATTCCAAGGTAAGGGTATGAACGAGATAACCAACTTTTGAGTGTAGGGGTGAATAAATAGGTACAATAAGTCAATAATGTCATTTATCCAGTTTATATTACAAAATGTGACATCACTCATGAGCTAAGATAGTTTGTTAGAGGACCCACTCTTGATATGTTTGAGGAATTTCTACTTGATGGTTTTTTCCTTGAGAGAAATCATTCATAAGAAGCTTCCCTCTCTTCCAATGTTAATCAAGATTTGATAGCATCATAGGAGATGGATGCTATTATTGTCTTATTAGTTATTCCAAGTAAGTGGTTAACTTTTATGGATTAGAATGTAGGCGTGTTTTTCTTTCTCCATATTTTTTTCTTTTTAGAGTCCATGTTTTTATTCTTGCCACTATAGGTCTCTACATAGTCAATATTGATTTATTACATTCATTTTTTCTTAATACTAAATATGCATGTTATCTCAACTTATTGTCTTCACATAATTTTTTTCAATTTTATTTGAATTGTTAATTTTTCTTTGATTGAGAATTTGATCACTCTTACTTTTAAATTTGGTACTATAAATCAATAAAAAAATTGAACTTCAAAAGACATTAGACACTTTTTCTTAAAGAATAGATAAAAAACTCTCCCATTAATGTGTCATTCTAAAGAATTTTGTGTTGGTAAGGAAAATATAGGAAAAATATAAAAATAGAGAACTACAAATTGCTATTACAGTAAAACAAAGTCTTTATTTTCTAATAATAAAAGCTTACATATGCGTCAAATTTATAGAGGTCTTCCAAGAATTTGATAAGAAGTAATAACTAAAGAAATTTGTGAATAAAACAACTTTAAAACTATTTTAAAAACAAAGCAAAAGGATAAAAACAAAACTAATCTAATATCCTCCTCTGTGTGCATCTATTCTAAGAAAAAATAAAAAAATGTTGTTTTATTGCTATATTTTTCTCCATTGCATACATGAAGATTGGGAGAAATTATTTATTTATTCTAACACTCCCCACTAATTTCTACCATTAATAGTTTCACAATTTACAATGCCCAAATTTTCTCTTAAATGCTAAAAAAACTCTTTTTCTAACGGTTTGGTTAATATATCTACTTGTTTATCTTTAGATATGAAAAATTTCAATTGAATTTCACCATCATTTACCAACTCGTTGATAAAGCGATAGATTGTATCAATATTCTTGTGAAAAACATGATTCTTGGAATAAATCTATCAAAACTTTCCTCGTCCAAACTGATTGGCATGCTACTAAGTTGGTTGCTACATATTTTTCTTTAGCTAATGAAAGTGTCACTATGGGTTGCTTCTTTGATTCACATGATATTGAACCTATCCCACAATGAAATATATGTCTAGAATTACTCTTTGTATCATCAATGCTACCTGCAAAATCACTATCAGTATAACAATTCAAAAAAAATCATTAGTTTTGGAATACAAGATTCCATATCCTATTGTCCCTACCATATATCTCAATATCCTCTTCCCAACATGCCAAAGTGATTCTTTTGGTGACTTCATGAATCTTGAGATTAGACTAACCCCATACATGATATCTGATCTAGTAGCTATAAGATACATCAAACTTCAAATTAGTGTTTTGAAAATTGTAGAATCACCATTCAACCCTTTATCTTATTTGCTAATTTTAGTGCCTGGTGCAACTAGTGTAGATTTTTTATTACAATTCAACATTCTAAACCTTCTCAACACATCTTTTTCATATTTATATTGACTAATAAATATTCCTTTATTTGATTTAACAATTTCAATGCCCAAAAATTACTTCATCAAACCCAAATTTGTCATCTTGAATTCTTTCTTCATTTCTAATTTAAATTTTTCTATAGACAAATTTCTAGTGAAAATTAAATCAACATATAACCACACAACCAAAATTTGACCTTCTTTATTGATCTTTGTGTACAATGTAGGCTCATTACTGCTTCCATTGAATCCATTACTTTGCATGTATGAATCAATTCTTCTATACCATGCTCTTTGTTCTTTTTTGAGACCATAGAGTGCCTTATTTGATTAATAAACCTTGGACCTTCATTCCATGAAATTCATAACCTGGGAGGGGTGATCCCACAAAGCTAGTTCACAATTTCTGGGAGATTCTAATTTTTGCTGAAATCACATATTTTTAGAAAATATAATGATTTAAGCCTTAAAAACTTCCATTTAAAGCATTCCAATTGAAGAGGGTTTTATCAAACTACCTGATATTAAACCCACTTGGATAGAACCCTACTAGTTTTAAACCATACCCATAAATGTAGTCTCCTTTACACCTATCAAAATGTTGATAAAAAACCACTTTTGATTTACCTTTTGGGGGATAAAATGAATTCATTTAAAATTTATTTTTGTAAGTGTGTATTCCTTATTATAAGCTTCCCAAAAAAGTATAATTTTAAATAAATTTAATTTAATTATTATATTTATTTTTTATTTCTTGTGAATGTAGGTTTTTATCCAAAAATCAAGTTCTTTGTTCTACACGTGGAAAAATACAAGATTATCAATTTATGTTTTTGAAAAAAATGTGTGCATCAGATATTGAAGTCCTTGATCCAAAAAAAAAAGTTGAATTTGGATACATACAAAAAAGTTTGTGTTATAGAGTCCATCTATTTCCGAATTGTAATTGGTTTAACTTTGAAACTTGGTAAAGAAAAAAAAAAATTAATAAAACACTATGAAACCAATTGGAAGCACTAGATATTGTAGTTACAAATCAAAATTAGAAAAAAATAGAATTTTATTCTTCATGGAAAAATTTATGTGTTAAACGATGAGTGTCACTTCTTAAAAATGGTGTTTCCTGAAAAAAACTAGTTTTCAAAGGATATGGAAAAAGAAGTGTAATGTAATTCCAAAAAAATTGAAAAAATAATATTTAGATTCTATAGAAAAAATTTCACAAATCACTAGTTTGCATCATCTTCAAATTCCTCACGATTTAGCCACTATAGGTGAAAGTGAAGATTTAGTTAGAAAAAATCACTTCAATGTCCAATTTGGCAAAAAATTGTAAACCAATATTGTGGGATCACCCACGGTTGTTTCACATATACTTCTTCTTCTAGAAAACCATTTAGAAAATCTAATTTAACATCCATTTGAAATACTTTCTAATTATTTTGAGCAGCTATTGCTAAGACCATTCTAATAATATCTAATCTATAAACTAGAGAAAATTTCTCATTGTAATCAATTCCATAATGTTGTGCAAAATTTTTTACTAATCAACTTACCTTGTGTTTTACAGTTTCACCTTCTACATTAAATTTGGTTTTATAAACCCATTTAAGTCCTATGCAATCTTTACCTTCACGTAGATCAACATGCTCCCATGTGTGATTTCTCCCAATGGAATTCATCTCTTCATCCATATCTTTAATCCAATGTTCTTCCTTAACTACTTCAAAATATGTAGGATCATGAGAATAATTCAAAATTTGAGCACAAATACAAATTATCTTTTTTTTTTTTATCATATATCTCTTTCAAACTTCTCATTTTCTTACCTTTATATTTTGATATTAATTAGGCAAGAGTAGGATCTAATTCATCACTTATGAATTGGGAGTATGATGATTTGCATGAGCAGATGATTCACCTTGTACAATATTCCTTGGAGTTCTTGTTGGAGTATTTGTTCCTACTTGAGTACTTTTTCCTTCTTGTGAATTTGATTAATCACCTTGCACAATTTTATCTTCAAGTTCTTCATCATTCTCTAGTATTGGTGTTCCAATTGTCATTGATTTTTCAATGTAACCATCCCATGCTTCTTCTTCCTTAAATTTGACATCTCTACTAACAATCACTTTCTTTGAAATGGGATTATACAATTTATAAGCCTTTGATTGCTCACTATAACCAATGAAAATAAATTTCTCACTTTTATTATCCAATTTTCTTCTTAATTCAGATGACACTAATGAATATGCAACACATCCAAAAATTATCAAATGAAGTACACTATGCTTCTTACCATTCCATTCTTCATGTAGAATTTTTTCCTTGACACTCTTTATAGGACTTCTATTCAAAATGTATACCACACAAGCTACTGCTTCTTCCCAAAACTCATTAGACAATATTTTAGCCTTCAACATGCTCCTAAAAATTTCCATTATGGTTATAATATTTCTCTCTGCTATACCATTTTGTTGTGGTGTGTACCTTGTTGTTAATTGTTTCTTAATCCCATGATATATGCAAATAAATAGAAATTCTTTGGAATTAAATTCACCAGCTCTATCAGATCTGAGGAGTTTGATATATTGACCACTTTTCTTTTCTACCATAGACATGAACTCCTTGAATTTACTAGATGCTTTAGTCTATTTGAGAAAATATACCCAATTCTTCCTACTAAAATCATCAATGGAGGTTGGGAAATAAATACTATCTCCAAATGATGGAGTTTGCATTGGTCGACATAAATTACTATGAACTATCTCCAATAATTCCCTTGCTCTATAGGAGGTTCCTACAAGAAAACTCTCTCTATGTTATTTTTTCAAAATGCAATTCTCACATGAGCTAGTTGGCTGCTCTATAGATGGCAATATTTTTACCATTTGTCTCTTTTGTAACAAACTTAAACCTTCATAATATATATGACCATACCTCAAATTAAATAGCTATGATTGGTCTAAATGCATAGTTTTTAAATTGGCTTCTTCTTCTCCTTGGGTGCACTTAATTTGAAGGGGGGACATCTAATTTTTGGTCATCTCCACTCTTGCAACCAATTTTTCATTTGGAAAGCTATCCAATGTTGTGCAAACATTATTCATAAGGGATACTTTGGACCCCTTTTCTACTAGTTGTCAAACACTCATCAAATTATGCTTTAGTCTTGGCACAAAATAAACATTAGGATTACAATTTATTTCACCATTTCTTGTCAAAAAATTTATTACTCCTTTACCCATTACAACAACTTTATTATCATTTCCTAATTTCACTTTAGACTTTATAGAATCACCAATATTAGCAAACAAGTATTTTCTCCCTATCATATGGTTACTCCATCCTCAATCAAAAAACCAAATGTCTCTAGTGCTCTCTTGAGCAAGATGGCATGTGATGAACACACTTTCAAATTTAGATGTAGACTCATTTGTTTAATTTACTTTCATATTTAGATGAACACAATTTTTAAGGAGTGATGCTCACTGTATAACACATAATTTTTTCCATGGAGGAATAATTACAACTAAAACAATAGAGGATGTGAAAACAATAATGAAAATTACACAAGAATATCCATTATTGTTTCGACATCCTCTTATTTTTTAGTTCTAATTATTCCTTTTACCTTGATCTAGATTATTCTTTTCACCTTGATTTAAATCACTTCTACCACCTCTACCTTTGCCTCTGCCTCTACCTCTTCCTCTGAAGCTTGACCTTCCTCTTCCTTTGTCAAATGATACCTGAGACTTGAAAGCATTCTCAATAGAATTATTGTGATTTCTATTCATTCTGGACGCATGTGTTAACAATGATCCAATTAATTAATTTACTAATAACTATGTCAAATCCTTGGATTCTTCAATTTCTACAACTATAGCATCAAATTTACTAGGTAAAATGCTGAGAATATTTTTTATAATATTTTGATCCATTAGATCTAGTTTTATTTAGAATATTCATGACCTTACTCATAAATTGGTCTATGGAATCAGATTCATTCATTTGCAAATTTTCAAAACTTCTTTTAAGAGACTGTAGTTTAGCCATTTTCACCTTTGTAGTACCTTGATAGGTTGTCTCCAAAATCTCCTACGCTCTCTTGGATCTCATTACTGGTGCAACTCTAGGAAAGATGAACTCATTGATTGATTGTTGAATTAAAAATAAATATTTTTGCATCCATTTTATTGTTGTCTTTAAGTTGATCTTTTTCTCCTTTTGTTAATTCCTGAAAGGTTACCTGATCTGGTGACTTTGTAAAACCATTTTCTACCAATTCCAAAACATCTTGTGAACAAAATGATGTTTTCATCTTAATTTCCCAAAAATCATAATTCTTACCAATGAAAATATGAATTTGGGGCTAGGAAATACTAGTGCTTGTTGCCATTGTGTGAATCGATTTGCTATAGAAAACTACTTATTCAAACTATGGCTTCTACTACAAATTTTCCCTCCATAGTAAGTTCAAATTTCTACATGCAAATCTTCCCAAACTAGATCTGATACCACTTTGCTGGTAAAGCAAAGATAGGAAAAAGATAAAAGAAAAGAACTATGATTTTTGTTATAGCAAAATAGAGTCTTTATTTTTTTATGATAAAAGGTTACATTTGCCTCAAATTTATAGAGGTCTTCCAACAATTTAATAAGAAGTAATAACTAAAGAAAGTTGTAAATAAAACTATTTCAAAACTATTTAAAAAATAAAAGAGAAAGGATAAAAAAAAAATTAACCTAATCTCCTCCTTTTTGTGCATCTATTCTAAGAAAAAAATATATATTATTTTATTGCTAATTTTTTCTCCACTAAATACATGTAGATTGGGATAAATTATTTATTTATTCTAACATTTTGAAGACACTTTTTCTTGAAGAATGTATGGAAGACATTGCTATTCTTATTTTGAAACTATTTTAAGCTAGAGATCACTTCAATTATAATATAACATTTCCTTTAGATTGGGCCCTTTTCAAATTTAGACTTACATTTTATAAATTTACAACTTGAAGTAGATCCCATAGTCTAATGGCCATTAATTTGGGAAAGGTACTTAGTTTCACATGGGAAAACTAAATTTTAAATTTCCTTTCTTCTAGATACAAAATTATTACCTTGAGTTTTTCATATATGTCTTTTTCATATTTATGAATTATGCAGAAGCGATACCTGTGGTAACGCCGGGTGATCCCATAAAAGTGGTTTACAATTTTTGGCCAAACTGGACCTAAAATTATTATTTTTAACTAAATCTTCACATTCAGGCACCTATAGCAGCTAAACCGTGAGGAATTTGAAGATGGTGCAAACTAGTCTCATCAAATTTTGTTTGTAGATTCTAAAAATATTTTTTTCAAAATTTTTGGAATCAAATCTCACTTCTTTTTCTATCTCCCATGAAAATTGATTTTTTTCATAAAACAACATTTTTAAAAAGTGACGCACACCGTATAACGCATAAATTTTCTTCCATGAAGGATAAAATTCTAATTCTTTCAAATTTAGATTTTTAACTCTAATATCTAGTGCTTCCACTTGGTTAGATAGTTTTTTATTGAATATTTTTTCCTTAATCAAGTTTGAAAGTCAAACGAATTACAATTCAGACACAGCGCGACCATATAACGCGTAACCTTTTTTGTATATGTCAAAATTTTATTTTACTTGTTTTGTTGGATCAAGGACTTCAATATCTGGTGCACTCATATTTTTCAATTTCTTTTTTTGATAATATTCTATTTTTCCACATGTGAAGAACAAAGAAATTCATTTTCAATGAAAAACCTATGTTTAATAAAACTTAAAAAATAAGTACATAACAAAACCAAAACATATTAAAATTATATTCATTGGATAGCTTGTTCTGAGGAATACCATAATCATTTGAAATAAATTTTAAATGAATTCATTTTATCCCCCAAAAGCTAAATCAAAAGTGATTTTTTATCAGCATTTTGATAGGTGTAAAGGAGACGATTTATAGGTATGGTTTAAAACTAGCAAGGTTCTGTCCAAGGGGGTTTGATCTAAAGTGATTTTATCAAATCCTCTTCAATTGGAATCCTTAAAATGGAACCTTTTAAGGCTTAAATCATTATATTTTCTAAAAATATGTGATTTCAGCTAAAATTCGTTCCTCTCAGGAATTGTAAACCACTATTGTGACAGCACCCTGCCACATGTGAGTGATATATTGGCTTTCCCATGAAAATGAAATAAATAATCCCAATACAACCACATTCCTTGCAAATGACATCATTTTCACTAAATTCAATACTATTAGAGATATTGAGAGTCTAATAATGGTTTTCCATGAAAGTGATCTAACATCTAAGTTCTATGCATTACCTAGTAGAATTATAGAGCTGGGAAATTGCTTGTTGGTTTTGACCTAGCACAAGAAAAAATGATAAGGGGCCTCTTCTAAAACTTCTATTTGAGCTTGATAGTATTTACTTTTGTAACACCCCACCTTGCATGTGATTAGTAAAGCCCTAATATGTTTTATGTGATCATAAATAGATGGTAAGATGTATTATGGATGACAAATAGTGTGATTATTTGATAATATTCTTGCTTATGCTACTATTATGTAAGACCCCGTTTCGTATCCCCCATTTTATTTTAATAAAACAAGTAGTTAGATGATAATTATGATGAAATGAATGATAAAACTCTTTTTAGGATTCATGGGCATTAACCTTGATTTAATTATGATAGATGCACATGTGAATTGTTGGATATAACTTGAAAGAGCAGGGTTATTTGGCATATTAAAATGGTTCATCGTTAATGTTATAGGAGTTTAAAATGAATTACTAAGGTACTAAAAAAATGATAGAGTGACTATTTCATTAACTATATTCTTGTATTGGAGTAAGTGTGTATTTCCTTTGATTATAATGAAAATTGAATCGTTAGGTTCATTTTATGTATTAATGAGTAAATAGTTCATGTGTGAAAATTATGTGAATTGGATTAGCTAGTAATATGAAGAGATATATGATCTAATCATGTTGACCTTGGTAATGTGCAGGAATCGAATATGCAAATAGGATGATAGATAAATATTGGAATCAAATCAAATACATCTTTGGGATGTTCTAAGTGTAGCCCTATTTGACTTAGAAGAGTTTGATGTTTTATTATTGATTAGGTGATTATGTTTGAGTATAATCCAATTATAGGACATGTGATGTGAGTTTGTTTGGGGTTTGAGCCCTTGGTTGGGATCAAAATTCGTATGGATTTTTGTGTGGGTTTTGAAAAGGGATTATTGAATCAATTTTCTTGGTTTTTGAACAAGAATAGACCCCTAGGACCTATACCTATGGGTTTGGAACCTTTTTGACACATTTTAACTTGTCCTTGGAGTGTGAAAATACCCCTGAAAAGTCCACATTCATGAATGTGACAAATTCAAAATGTGTTGGATCTTGAGAAGAGTGACTTGTCACTCTCAACCTCCTACTCCCCAAAAGTTCTTAGAACTGGAACAAGACTCACACATGTGTGAGCACTTGTGGGAAAGAGTGTAGGTTTGGATGATCCCTATATATCTCAAGAAGATGGAATACTTGTGAATTTTCCCACTTCTCCTTTTAGAGAACTCGGGTTGAGATAAAAAGAAAGGATAAGAAGAGGAGGGTTCCACCTCTTTGAAAGGATAGTGAGAAAGATGTATTGGCTTGGAGAGGAAGACAGTCACAAGAGATCAATCCCTTCATCTAGAAGAAAAAAAAAGATAAGTTCTTTCTATTTCGATTTACACTTGTTTATTGGTTGTAAGAAAGTGACAATGTATCCAGATTATGTTTGAAAATAGAAAGTAGAGAACCTAGATGAATGAAATTGGTGCTATGTTAGTCTCATCCCTTTGTAAAAATGAGAAAGGAATCCATTTATCATCGTGGAGCTTAAAATGAAATTCCTTTCTCGGGGGTATGGCTAGAGCCCACGAGGCTCCATGATGCCATTACGGTAGGGTGGAGAGCAAGCCTTAATCAGTTGTGTGAATTTCATTGCATTTATTAATACTAGATGTAATATATGAAACTAGTGATTGTTGTAACATGGAAGAAAATGGGGAAGGGAAGAGCCTTATTCCTTTGTGTGTTGCCCATTATATGCCTAATGAATGAGTGTGGTATTGAAAGCTTTATGTGTTGTTACAATGAAGAAAATATGGAAACCTTGTGAATTGATAGTAAAATACCTTCCTTAAGATACATGAAATGTATTATCAATTTTTAGATGCATGGATGTTTATTCCCTTGTATTTAAAAATATACAACATATATTTGGATGAAAATGGTTAATTTCTTCTATCATTAGTAAAGCAAAAAGAAAAAAATCAATAAATTAAAAATAAAATATATATTTTGATATATCAAGTTAGCTTAAAACACACTAGGAAGAATATGTTCTTTGTAATAAAGATTAAACTAAATCTATCTAACCTATTTCATTGTAGTTATATATTATAAAAATTATATGCATTCCAAATACTCTTGTTCAAGGAAATATATTTACATTCTAGATGAATATTTACATTCAAGAGAAATTTATCTTAGTTGGAATAAAAGAGCTACAATAACTACTATTGGTTTATAGTTTATATATATATATATATATAACAATTGAAGGAAAATACTGGAAATAAGGTTGCAGAGTTGAAACTGCACTCTAGCCAGTAATAAAGCAATAAATATAAATATAAAAAAAGAGAGTAGCAGCCTTCTTTCTCAATGATCCCTTGTTGGTAATGTGAATGCTAATCGTCCACCCAAGTTCCTCACACCTACAACAACAAAACAAAAAGAAAGAAACCGGAATAAAAGACGTTAGGGTTTTGAGGCTATGAGGAGCAGTATAAAATGGAAATGAGACCCAAAAGAATAAATAAATAAAAGAAGAAGATGACTAAAGAAAACAATAAAATAAATTGATTTCTAATCTAAAAGAATTCAGTTTCACTGCACCCTTCCTTCATCCTCCCACACAGCTATGAAGGATGGCGTATAGGTTAGAATTGACTTATGCTAGGGATTCTAACGTTCATTAAATTTTCTTTATAGTACAAGCTTGTGGTTTCTGATCACCGTGCATTGAGCCCAACTTTTCCAGCTAATCAATACCTTAGCAGTTATGGCCTTGTCATATGACATGTTAGATCCAACAGAAATATATATATATATATATATATATATATATATATAAAGGCCAAGTCATAGTATGGCTGGATTAAGGATGGCTATCGATAGGAATGTAGATCGTACTACTCCAGAAGAGGAAATTGTGAACTATTTACTTATTCTCCTCCTAGTCCATCATTCCACTCATGAGTCATTCCAGTTATGTCACCCTGTAGATACAGTAACATCTTAACATGCTTTATAGATAATAGGAAATTAAAATTCCTATGAAGTGTATAGTCGTCTCATGTCCTAATAATTGCTAGCATGGTAACTTTTTAGTAGCTATAGATATATTGTTGTATAAATTGAAACATCTATATGGTCTCAGCAATGGTCCATCTAGTGTCAGCAATGGACTGTTGCAAATTCATGTGCGTCAGCCATTGTCCATTTCACCTTCCCAAAGGACATCGTACATTAATGTCTATTAAATGTCCACCATATTTACTGTTGCAACACCCATCCAATCTCTTATCAGTTGAATAAATTAAAAAGTATGGACGCTTCATGGGCATATAGAAAAAACTTTGATTTGACAGTGTTGTAATTCTTTTTGACAAACTGTCAAGCATTCATTTCTTCCATCCTTGAGCTCATCCATGCGCTCTTGTTCATTTATTCTGACCATTGTCTTTACTCCTTATGGCCCCTTGAATCTTCTATTGTCGGCATTCATTTCTTTTCCCACTGCCACCTCCCTTATGCCTTAGTGTCCAAAAGAAATGTAATCATAACAATAAATTTGATGATCATCGTACACAAAATTCATTGTTGCTTCCTCTCGTTGAGCGCTTTCAAGCAACCAACATCACCTTACACCTTCAATCTGTTGTTCCTTTGAAGAATACTAGCATTAAATAAAGACTTAGCATTTGATATCTAATAAATTACCTTATTTCCATGATCAATTTTTAGGCACTTAGTTGCCTTCCTATCTTTAGTCATTGACGGTGCTATTATTTTAGGTGGAGAGATACATTCAAAAATGGTCATATAAGTTTCATTAAATTAAGTTTGATCGCCTCTAATTTCTGTAATAATGTAAAAAATAAATCCCTTCTCGATTTCATTATTCATTGCCATCCACTCCCCAATAGAATCATGTTTTAGAAAGGTAACATCAAAGTCAAAAATAAAATAAAAATCAATAAGTAAATGAAGACTCTCAGAACATGAGAATAAAGTCTATGTCTTATCAACTTAAAACATTGAAGGGAATTCTTAATGATTAAATTATCTTCACCTTATGCTTTTTAAAATTATTTAAGGTAATCTCCCTACCTTTTTATTTTTTAAAAGAAAAAGGACTTCATATCAGACAAATTAGTGATATAAAATTGTCATTTTATTTTATAAAGAAATTAAAGTTTGGAAACTTCTTCTAAGTAGATTTTTGTGTCCATTTAAGGGAATCTATCCAAATCTTCTTTACTAATTTTCTTAGTAAAGTTACTAAATAATAGATAATTTGTTAATAATTTCATTAATTAATTTAATAGGAAGTTAATCTATGTTAATTTATTAATGATTTTTTTTTTAGTATCAATTTGATATCACAAATTATGATAAATTTTATTCATGAAAATAATTTCAATCTTAAATATTAATACGTTCTTGGTGAGTTATTAAATATTAATACTTGTGATTAAGGTGTATCTAGGAATAAGTATGACAATATCTTAAGAATTAGTGGAGCAACATTAATATTTATGTGATTTATTGATATTGATGATAATTTCATACCAAATTCATGGCATTATTCTTGTTTATTAAATATTATAGTAGAGAAGATAATATCAAGGTCGAAAAGATAAATACCAATTATTGATATTATTATACTAAATAATAAGGGTAAATGTAATATTGCTAATATATGATTAAATAACAAAGTTGATATTAAGTTAATGCCTTGGTATAGCAGAAATAATATTGCTATTAACCAGAGAAGTGAAATAATAATAATAGTGTTGCTTATAATCTAACATTATTAGCGGGTAAAAATAAAATGATATTAATGTAAAATGATAGAGCATTTATCCGCAAAGTTAAAATTAATACTGATTACAATCTAACTTTGTTAATAATGAAAGTAAAGCTTTAATTCCACTTTGTTAATAAGCTACAAATAAATTTGAGTTGGAGCTAAAGGTATTACATATATAAAGATAATAATAAAAGTAATAAAATTAATTAATTAAATAATCAATTAATAATGTGAAGTAATGGTGATATTATAACTTGTAACAATGTTACTAATATGGTGAATGAGTAAGGAAATAAATGATGTGAATCACTAATTAAATATTAACATCACCCAAAGATCAAAGTTATTATTAGTGCAAATATAGAGGGGCGGTATTAAATACCTATAAGATTAATATCCATGTAAGTTCATACATCCTTTGTTGAAGATGAAATTAATAACAAAATGCATGGTGGGACAATTGAATGCCATTAATTTCAATTTAGGATGGAAACCTTTGGCATAACCAAATTTTTTTATTAAACATTCGTTCGATCTTAGCCACATTATAATCAAATAAACATGTTGTGTACATCAATGAAATGAATCCTTAGGACTCAATGGTAACATTAAATTTAATAATCACATTACTAGTAATATTAAGAGTAGTGTCTGAACTGTCGGATGATGATAGGGTTACTGAACAAACCATTTGAGATTGTGTTGGCTACTAGAGCTATAGCTTCCATGTTAATTAATGTGTTGCAAAAAAAATTAAAAAAATTGTTAGGTTTTCTTGGAAATTTTTTTTGGGCATGACAACTTCTATGGAAAATACTCTAGAGTGCAGTAGTTTGAAATGATGATAGATGTGTTAAATTCTAGTTAAGAAAATAATATTTCCACAAATCAAAACTAGTGTATATTTTTAAAAATAGTTTGTTGAGCTCATAAAGTAAAATAGTTTTGGTCTATCTGGAAGCACCTTGAGGTTAAGAATTTGCATTAATTTTATTGTTACATCTGTCTAGGTTGAGAGTTTATTTCATTTTTCTTCCAATATCTTGAAATCTTTCCAAGTTGTGAATTGGAATTTTTTTATATTTTAACCCTCTTTAGTCACAAGTTGAATATCATGTCTTATATGAGTTATAGATCTGTCCACCAAACAAAATTTTTATTGAGACAAGATATTAAGTAGTAGTCATGCCTCTACCAAAACTCTAAGTGATTAAAAATGAAATATATTTAAATTCATGTAACATATTAAAAAAATTGGGGTTGGGATCTAAATAATGGAAATGACAAACCAAGGCAACTTGGTTGAATTGTGTGCAGTCCTTGCCAACACTTATACATTTTGATGCATGATACATTTCATATTTAATATATTTGGGTGAAATAAACTAGAATAGTTATTTTACTAGTTTGGTTGGATCATGAAGGATATAATTTAATTAAGATAGTGGAGTGTGATGGAACATCAAACTGTTAATTTTTATTTGAACTTCACTTATGCTTGGTCTCTCTATTTTACCTACTGAGACGAAGATGCACACTCCTATTTACCAAATTCAAAGTCAAAGAATAATCTTATCGATAGTAGACATAGATGTATTCACACATCAGGGAGTATATGTGTCAAAAAATTAAAAAGGGTCTTCCACATCCTCTATCATGTTGAATATAAAATGAAACTATTCAATTCATAGCTACTTAAGCATATAAGTTGACTTAAGTGTGGAAATTTACCCCTACCATGTATGTAGGTACTCTTCCAAGATAGGGAACTCTAGCTAAATTATTGTTCTTATTAGTGTTACCAAATTATTAATCATTATCTTTGCCAATAGTAATCAAGACTAGCTATTGTTGCAATGATGGTAGTCATAGTGAGTCCAAGGTCAATCCTTAGGAGGATAAGGTGAAATTATGTTTATATTTTAGTATTATTGTTTATGGTGAAGTTTCTAATATAAGATATAGTTATGCCTTAAAAAATATTGGAACGCTAACTTAAAAATTCATGAATATAGTTTCCATGTAGAGTTTTCAGATTCCTAAATTTATGATTACAATTTGAATATAGACATTAGATGTTCATCTAAAAAGTATTATTTGATGTCTATTATAAAAATATGATCACTTTCAAATCCAAATTAGAGTGGTAGAAAATACTAATAAAAAAAGATAATCATATCCAAATATGATATGGGGAAATGGTTATGTGTTTATATGGGTATTTTCTCTCAAAAACTTATGAATGATGTAGTAACAAAATGATTAATTATTTGTGTAAGTATAAGTACAAATGAATACATATATATGTATGTAGTCTATGTCAATGTATGCATATAAGTACATAATTATTTATGCATAAATCTTTGTTTTCATAGACAAGATCTTGAATAGCATTTTTTGCTACAAATAATGTTTTTTTTTGTTACAAACAACATATTGGTATATGGAAACTATTCAAATAGACCTATTTTCAGTTCTCTTACTTGTTATATTTCTGAAAAATGATATGTCAATCTCTAACATTATTTTGAATGAAAGAAAATTGATATAATGCTTTTTATTTTAGAATGTATGCACAAATAAATAACTTAAGTCAACACATATATGTGTATGCACATAGACCTTCATCTACATACATACACATACTTGTGGCATACCTTCTATTGTTACTTATTAAATTCATTCTGAAATGAATACTAATTTATGTTGAATGTAATCATGTATCATGTGTATAAAATGAATGGATAATGTATTGATCAGTTCCATTTGAATCATTTTATTTTATTTTATTTAAGTTGAGGAAATAATTAAATTGAATTACTTTTCTGAAGTTGTGTGTGTTAATAATATTCTCTTGTTTGAGTATAACAACAACACCTAAGTAGACTAGAACACCTCAGGGTAGATACTGCTAGAGGGTAGATAGTTGCTATGGAATAATTATGTTATTGAAAGTTACCTTCCAGGATGAGTGTTGAAATGGAGTTCAAAGAGTATAGGTTTTTCCTTTATCCAAAACCTATCATTTTTTATTGCAACTTAATTTTTATGCTTGGCTAAGAAATTAGCCCATTATGTATGTATGGACTTTGTGATAACACTCTTTGCCATTTCTCTCATATATCTTGCATTTTTCTAATTATAGATAGAGATGTATGTTGATGTATGGGAACATACAATATTCCACATTGCAAATTGTTCTCTTGCTAAACTTTATGTGCAGGGTCGGGTATTCTTCAAGTTGGAAGAATTTTGGGGAAGCGTAAGCTTCGTGGTTAGGTGGTAAATTTCTTCAGCCATGTTCTCATCCACTAGTGGAGGTGATTGTCAAGAGGAAACCTTGGATATTTTCATGATTATCATAGGACCCATGATGTAACCTTGATGTAAAATTCATATATTGTATTGACTTTGTAGCCCTATGATCCAAGTCAACTCAAAGATATTGTAATTGACATTGAAATTGAATATATAATTGACTCATTTTAATTAGAAATATGTTGTTATGATTGAAAATAGTTGTTTAGTTATGTCTTTTTAAAATTAAATATTCATAGTCATTTGTAATAATCTATTTAAGTAATAATTAGAATGGGTTATTACATTATTGAAATATGAATTATTGGTAATTTCATAATTGATATTTTATTTTATTATATGCTAACAATGTGAAATTTTTCATTCATTTATTGGGGCTATTTCTAGCCAATTGAAGGTTTTCATAGTCTGATTTCCTCGAGGAAATAATTTCATTTTTTAATTAAGATTAGAATGTTTAAATGTAGCTATAGTTGAAATCTAATTACACCCTTGGATTTATGCTACATAACATCATATTGAATAGCCTAAGTAGCATCTATTGGGATTGAACCATTCTCATCAACATCAACAAATATTCCAACTTCAGCTTCCACATCTCAAAATTATTTACAAAAAATAATTATCAACTTCTATTTCCCCTAATGTACTCGACATCTAAAATTTCTTGTAACAAGATCACAAAGTGTCTTCTACACAAGCTCCCACTCAAATCTGGATTAGTTCAAAAAAACCCAATAACCCACAAGGAAAACCAAAAGTGATTAGGCTTTGATACTACTTGTAAGAAATCTAAGGTAGTAGAACAATTTCTTAAACTAATGTTGAGAGGAGCATAATACAAAAAAATATAGATCTTTGATAGTTAAAGAAACTTAAACAAAAATAAAAATATCATGCATACCAAAACATAGTGATTTACATGTGGAAAACCCTTTCGAGAGAAAAACCTCATTCTAGAAGTTGTCCAATATATTACTCGTAAATCAGAAAGATTGCAATATACTTGTAGAGAAAGCTTCTCACGAAGAAACATAATAACTATAAGACTATTAGAATACATCACAATACATAATTGAAATACAATACCCATGTAAAATAGGGTTGACTTCTAGGGAAACTCCAGCCAATAAAATATCAACCCTGGGATCTAAGACCTAATGATGAATGATATAGCTTTACAATAATAAAATATACATGAAATACGTATTTTGTGGGTATTTCCCCTAAACCCTCACTAGGGCACATAGCCCCTAGAAATCCTACCAGGGGGATGATCCCCCTGACCCCCATAGGGGGTACCCCCTTGTACTAATGTATCAATAGTACTTGATGTATTATCATGGTTGAGACATGTTTTCCCAACAAATATGTTAGTGGTATGTTGTGTGGTACAAAAATATGTGAATGTGATAAATCGTTGTGATCTAAGTGTGAGATTAAATCATTGAGGCTACTAGATGTAGTGATAAGAATGTCTATAAATTTGTAATGAATTCGAAGTTGATGGACGTAGTGAGTCGAAGGTTGCAAGTGGTGTAGAGTTTTTGTGGTGAATCTTTCTATTTCACTAAGGTAGAGAAACTCTTTATAATAGTCCTATTTTATTCTTATTTCTTCTAGAAGGTGAATCCTTTGGAATTTGTGCCTTTTGCAATGAGTGTTTCTTCTCTTTTGGGTAGTGATCCCTTCTTAACAATGAGCCTATTAGATTTGGTGTTTCTTTTCATATATATTTGAGTCAATGGTCACGATGGTTTTTCCATAATTAGGGTTTTCTATGTAAATCTTCTATTATCTTGTGTATAGATATTGTTGTGTTGATTTTTCTTATGTTTACTTTTTGTTAAAGTTTAATATGGATTTGAAGGTTTGATAAGGGTTTGATAACTTTAATGTACAACTGATTGACCCCCTCTTTGTTGTCCTATGAGTCTAACAGTTGGTATCAGAGTTATAGTTCCTTGGAAGAAGCTTAAATGCTTGAGGTAGAGTAAGATGGTGCATAAGAAGGCTTCCAATGTCCCTATGTTTGGTGGAATGAACTATGATTTTTGAAAAGATAGGATGGAATCTCTTCTTGTTTCATAAGTTTTTGGTGTCTAGAAAAAGGTTGAAAATAGATATCCTATTCCTACTACTACTCTAAAAAGTGATGATGACATCGAGTACTATGAGAATAATCAAAAACAAAGTAATTCTATCCTAAGTGGAATTTTAGATTCAAAAATTGTGAGGGTGATAAGCCTCGGGATTGCTAAAGAGATCTAGATAAAGCTGCAGAACACTTATAAAGGAGATGATAAGGTCAAGCAAGAAAAGATGCAAAAAATTAAAGCTAAATTTGGAAACTTCGGGATGATAGAAGATGAAGAGATTGCATCCTACTTTCTCAAAGTGGATGAAGTTATCAATTCCATCAATGTCCTTGGTGGAAAAATGGAGGAAATTGAAGTTGTCAAAAAGGTATTAAGAACTCTTCCTAAATCTTATAGTGCTAAAGTTTCTACTATTGAGGAAACTTACAATTTGAATCAATATATTAGAGATCAAATTTTTGGTTCTTTAACTACATTTGAATTAAGATATTTTGACAAAGATGCTCCAAAGAAAGAGACTTATTTTATTGTCGACAAGAAGGAGAAGAGTTATGATTCTTATTCAAATGGTCTTGAGGAGATGGAAGAAAATTCTATAAGATTATTGAAAAAGGGGACTGTCAAATATAGAGGTAAGTTACTTTTAAAATGTTTTAACTATGGAAAGATAGGTCATTATGCTTTAAAGTGTCCAATCAAACTTTTAAATGACAAACATAAAGATCATAAAGGTAAATCTTCTAGGGAGAGTTATTATGCTAAAGAAGATAGTGGTGTATCTAAAGATAAATAATGAAAATATCTAAATGATGGAAGTGACAAATTCTTGTTCATAGATTTAAATTTTGGAACTAATTCTACTAATTAGGAAAGATGTATGAACGAAACTACTCCAAAAATAAGTCACAATACTGAAAGAACTATGTTGAATTATTTTCATGCAAGAGAGGAGAGAAACTACTAAATTATTGATAGTGGATGATCTAATCATATAATATGTGACAAGAGTTACAAGTTTGTTAAGATTGAAAATTATAATGGTGGTCTTGTTAAGTTTTGTGATGATACATTGTAACGCCCCGCCGTGCGAACCCCAAAGGAACTAAAACAATAGAACAATTTTTTATTTTTTATTTTTAAAAGAATATAATAACATACTTAAGTATTATAACATAACAATGTATTATGAGGCACAACTAGTTCCAATGGGGTACACGAAGTGACATGACTACACTAACCCATAATAACGATAATAAGATAACAATAATTAATCTATTACCCAAATCTATTCATTCCCATTCCATCATTTAAAATATCCATCAACTATATCCATATTAATAACATATGCACATATGACAATACATGGAATTATAAAGATATCAAGTGTTACATATTTTCGATAGATACAATTCAACATAACCAACTATAATAAATGATCCTGAATAAATACATGGCTTGAATAAACATTACATCCAAATGATAGAGGAATACAATTGACTAAAAATACAACCTCAATAATCACATATACAATTTACAACAAGGTCATCCCAACATACGTGGGAGACAATACATCAATGAATACATTACATATGAAGTATATACATCAATCTGGTACATAAGGACACTGGATCATCAACATCCTCCCAAACCTGCAAGTAAAAGATACATCTGCAATAGAAGAGGGAACCCAATGGGGTGCGAAGCACGTTCCACCCAACCACCCTCATGCTGAGAGTAGACAAGGAAGGGTCCCCGACCAAGAACGCCTAACAATAACAAAGACTAACTCCAACAAGACAACTTAATATCAAAGACCACTTAGAAACTCAACAATGACAAATCCAAAGGCACAACAACAAGCCATTTCAGAACATAACAACAAGTCATAATCACAACATCAAAGAAACTCAAGACATAATATCAAAGACTAATTTCCAACAATAACCAAAGAGAAATCAATAAATCACTTAACCACTACAAACACAAAATCACTTAACATCTAAAATCACAAAGTCAATTAACAACTACAAACACAATATCACTTAACACGAGGTTACAATGCTTCCAGAGAACAAAGATCATGAACATTGCACAATAACTGATTAACTGTCGACATAGGAAGAGTGTCATGCATAAATTGCCATGAGTTACCCTGGCTCAACCTTCCTAGGCTACCGGACCCCCATCTTGGGTTACCCTGGCTTGCCTCTACCGGCCGCCGGACCCTCACACAAAACTATGCATCCCATCTCATCTCGAGCCTTATCATTCACTTGCTTCACGAGAGAGACATCCTTTATCTTTATTAGTGTGAAAGCTCCCCATTAATTCTTTTAGATTATCACTTAATTAAACTCTAGGTGAGTTACCCTGGCACCCCTTTGTGTGCCGGACCCCCACAAAGAGCCACTCTCCTATCGACAACACACAAGGCACAATACCACAATAGATAACTAGACAACATAAACTCTCCAATCCACGGAGAAAACAAAACAAGGAAATTCACTCCAAACACTGGAGGAACCAATTTGAATACACACTCCTTCCAAAGGAGGTACAAATCTCATTACCCACTCCTATTTCCTAGGAGGCACAAATCCCATTCGTGGAAACCGGGTACAACGTAATAGTACAATACATCAAGGCGATTCACAAAATGAACCTCTACACCAAACATCCCACTCTGGAGAACTTCTCTGGAAGATTTACATAAACCCTTAATCCCAATTGTCTGACATGAAGAATAAAATAAACATGATAAATAAACATTCCATTTCTGGAAGCCCTTAACAATAACTTAACTCTTACGCAAGGTAAAGTAAATCTAGGGTTTTCCCATATGACACATTTAAACCAAGAAGAGCATACCACAACAACTTAACGAATAACCCCACAGAAAATGATTACTTAAGAACAACTCCATAAAGAAATATTTCCAAACTCAAAATTTCGTCAAACAAATAAATCGACAATACGAGATTATTCAATCCAAAACAAAACACATTGTTAAATTCGAATTCGCACAATTACATTATAACATCATATCCTTTAAACTTTAACTATTCAATTTAATTCCAAGCACACAATCAATTAAAAATTCACACAACTACATTAATCATTGCGATTTTCTCAAAATTATATTTTCTTCCCTCGCAACCACAATTGGTCATATATATATAAATACATAAATACTCATTTTATTATTAAAATCCTTTTACAAAAAAAAATGTATTTTATAAAACAAGATTCAAATTAAATCACATTTGAATATTAAATCATTTAAAATTGAATTAATTTCCAGTAAATGTAAATATAAAAATATATATATATTTATTTATATTAAATAATATATATTAAATACATATTAAATAATATAATATATATATATATTTATATATTTATATAAATTAAATATAATAAAATAAAATGCATTAAATAAAAACTAAATAAAGAAATAAAATAAAAATAAATAAAACTTACATAGCCACGCGGGTGTTGCGCACCTCCCAAGGGGAGGACGCAGTCCCCACCACTGGTGGTACTGCGTACCACCAAGTGGTGGCCGCAGTCCACGGTGGTACTGCGTACCACCCTGTGGTGGCCGCAGCCCCACAGTGGGGCCGTGGGTGGTACGGCCTCGGCCGACCCCCACCCCCAAATAATTAAAATTTAATTTTTTTTTCTTATTTTATTTTATATAAAAATACAGATTTTATAAAATAAAATAACACGAATTTCAAAAATTGAATTCGTCACACGCCTTTTTTCATTTTAAAACAAAATTAACACTCAATAATTAAATATTTATTCAATACACAGAACCCGAGGCCCGACCCAGCTTAGGAATATATATCTAAATCTATTTATTTATTTTGCTTTGCCCAGAACATATTTAATTAGACATATATATATCATATTATAACTTAATCCAAAGGAAAAATAGATAAGAGATTATAAAATAGTCTTGAAATTACTTAAATAAACTATATTCAATACCCTCCATATAAAGTCTTCAATAGAGATGACTTTTATTCAGATCTCATGAAAGAAAATTACAGAGGTAAATAATAATTATAATATGCATTTAAATAACCCAATAGTATTGTCACACAAATACGTATATCAAATTTAGTTTAAATATATTTAAGAGTATATACTTATTTTTTTAAACAGAGATTCAGAAGGATAACAATATAAACAAATAAGTTTTACGAAAGAACCAAAATAAATATGGAACGTTGATTCAACAGTAACATGATTTTTATTTCAACACAATAAATTTCTCAACTAAGTTATATTGAAGGAATTTTCAATAGGTTGTACTAAGTTTCTTACAGAAGATTTTGAGGGTTTTACTACAAATGAGTTTTCAAAACATAAACTTCATTCAACTAATTTTGAAAACATAGAAATCAGATTTGTTTACAGACCTACGAAGTATTAAAAATTTAAAAGGGGAAAACCTGGAATCCTGTGTCTGAAGGAGAATCCCGCCTGTAACCTCCTCTTGAATTCCTCCTGTAACTCCTTTCTCGACCTTCTGCCTTCAATGTTCTACTGAATAATCTTTTCTTTGTAAACTCACAATAATTTTTACCTAGAAGAAAACCTCAAAACTCCAAAACTATCTTTCTTATTTTTCTTTTCTAGATCTAAAAACACAGAGCAAAACTTGTGTGTGTATAATATTCCCTCATAAAAATAATAAATCACTAATTAAAATCAATAAATCTTTTTCCGCTTTCTTTTCCAAAAAGCCTCTTTCCTTATTGGCCCTTTTTCAGCTTTTAAAAGCTCACAATTATCTAAAATTTTAATTGAAATAATTTATTTAATTTAGATATTATCTTCACATGAATTTCTAATTAAATATTAATAAAAAAGTAATATTTAATTACTCTCAACAATATTAATTTAATTATAATTATTTGCACTTTTAATTAATTAAATCATTTTTAATTTATTATATATTTAATTTTAACATTTTTCTAATGCTCAATTAAATCAAATAACAATGCAACATTAATTAATTATTTTATGAAATACGATTAATTAATTAAACACTAACCAAGAAATAAATAAATACTCAACAGTCAAACTACATAAAGACAAAGAAAAAACTTCAGTCATAACGCAACGAATCACAATAGATGATGGACTTGGGATTGGGACACTTCCAAACCTACTCCCTTTTTCAACTTTTACCCATTGGGTTAATTTATTGCTCGCCCTATCCTACCGATGCAGGTGGAATCGAGACTTATTCCTGCAATCCTGCATCCAAATAAATGTCAAGTAGCACATGTATATATATAATCAACATCCTATCATGAGAAGGAATTGCAGTGTAGCAGGGCACTCGTGAACGAGTGATGCTACACTATCCTCTCACCTAATTTATTCTAACAGTTATAATATCAATAACGAGCTAACAATTCTAACCAAATTGATTATAAGATAACATGATATTTAACTACTGCATCATAACTAGAATTATTAAACCATTGCATTATAAACTAATACTGAATCCAAATAACGTGATCACCAAAGAATCATCACATCAACATATAAAACATTAATGAAGATCTATTTTGAATAAACAATAATCTAAATCAACACACCGAGTAACATAAATCATACTAATAATGTCACACGCAACAATTAACTAAACTACGCATCCGCACACACCAAGTCAGTGAATGAATTCACCAACACAAATCAGTATCATGCTAACACACAAGAGAAACCAATAGTAGCGAAAAAGTATCAAAAATATGGGGGTATTACATCCTCCCCCCCTAGAATATGGCTTACTCCTGGAAGCCAGTAACTATATATATATATATATATAATAGATAAGATTAAGCATACAAAAACCACAGAGAGAACACGCTACAATCTCTATAACTAAACAGGTATTCATTCATTTCCTATTACCATATTCCATAATTCCATACAATATAACATGCAAAAGCAACTCCAAAACCACATAGGGTCAATCAGGCAATCGCTTGCACAATGAGGTAAAGCACAAGAAGACATACAAGGGTGGACATAATAACAAAGTTGGTTGTCATCCACCACACACAACACACAAAAATTCACACACTACACAATTTCCATAATGCATTCTTCCAGTAGGAAGGATATCGGTGCATTGTACACTACACCGAGGGTCTTATCCCTTCTACTAGTTTCCTGCGTCATTGGACCTACACCACGTAACAACAACTTCTAGGTAGCCAAATCAGATCAACCCAAGAAGGAAAACAATAAACTAACGAACAAAGCACCTAGTTCGACGCCATGGCTCATAATGCCTGGAGTATTACCTACGCAACTATCAACTTAATCGGTCCACATTATACCAGAGCGCCCAGTGTTTAAACCTAGCTCTGATACCAAGCTGTAACGCCCCGCCATGCGAACCCCAAAGGAACTAAAACAACGAAACAATTTTTTTATTTTTTTTTATAAAGAATATAATAACATACTTAAGTATTATAACATAACAATGTATTATGAGGCACAACTAGTTCCAATGGGGTACACGAAGTGACATGACTACACCAACCCATAATAACGATAATAAGATAACAATAATTAATCTATTACTCAAATATATTCATTCCCATTCCATCATTTAAAATATCCATCAACTATATCCATATTAATAACATATGCACATATGACAGTACATGGAATTATAAAGATATCAAGTGTTACATATTTTCGATAGATACAATTCAACATAACCAACTATAACAAATGATCCTGAATAAATACATGGCTTGAATAAACATTACATCCAAATGATAGAAGAATACAATTGACTGAAAATACAACCTCAATAATCACATATACAATTTACAACAAGGTCATCCCAACATACGTGGGAGACAATACATCAATGAATACATTAGATATGAAGTATATACATCAATCTGGTACATAAGGACACTGGATCATCAACATCCACCCAAACCTGCAAGTAAAAGATACATCTGCAACAAAAGAGGGAACCCAATGGGGTGCGAAGCACGTTCCACCCAACCACCCCCATGCTGAGAGTAGACACGGAAGGGTCCCCGACCAAGCACGCCTAACAATAACAAAGACTAACTCCAACAAGACAACTTAACATCAAAGACCACTTAGAAACTCAACAACGACAAATCCAAAGGCACAAAAACAAACCACCTCAGAACATAACAACAAGTCATAATCACAACATCAAAGAAACTCAAGACATAATATCAAAGACTAATTTCCAACAATAACCAAAGAGAAATCAATAAATCACTTAACCACTACAGACACAAAATCACTTAACATCTATAATCACAAAGTCAATTAACAACTACAAACACAATATCACTTAACACGAGGTTACAATGCTTCCAGAGAACAAAGATCATGAACATTGCACAATAAATGATTAACTGTCAACATAGGAAGAGTGTCATGTATAAATTGCAATGAGTTACCCTGGCTCAACCTTCCTAGGATACCGGACACCCATCCTGGGTTACCCTGGCTTGCCTCTACCGGTTGCCGGACCCTCATGGAAAACTATGCGTCCCATCTCATCTTGAGCCTTATCATTCACTTGCTTCACGAGAGAGACATCCTTTATCTTTATTAGTGTGAAAGCTCCCCATTAATTCTTTTAGATTATCACTTAATTAAACTCTAGGTGAGCTACCCTGGCACCCCTTTGTGTGCTGGACCCCCACAAAGAGCCACTCTCTTATCGACAACACACAAGGCACAATACCACAATAGATAACTAGAAAACATAAACTCTCCAATCCATGGAGAAAACAAAACAAGGAAATTCACTCCAAACACTGGAGGAACCAATTCGAATACACACTCCTTCCAAAGGAGGTACAAATCTCATTACCCACTCCTATTTCCTAGGAGGCACAAATCCCGTTCGTGGAAACCAGGTACAACATAATAGTACAATACATCAAGGTGATTCACAAAATGAACCTCTACACCAAACATCCCACTCTGGAGAACTTCTCTGGAAGATTTACATAAACCCTTAATCCCAATTGCCCGACATGAAGAATAAAATAAACATGATAGATAAACATTCCATTTCTGGAAGCCCTTAACAATAACTTAACTCTTATGCAAGGTAAAGTAAACCTAGGGTTTTCCCATACGACACATTTAAACCAAGAAGAGAATACCACAACAACGTAACGAATAACCCCCAAAAAATGATTACTTAAGAACAACTCCATAAAGAAATATTTCCAACCTCAAAATTTCGTCAAACAAATAAATCGACAATACGAGATTATTCAATCCAAAACAAAACACACTGTTAAATTTAAATTCGCACAATTACATTATAACATCATATCCTTTAAACTTTAACTATTCAATTTAATTCCAAGCACACAATCAATTAAAAATTCACACAACTACATTAATCATTGCGATTTTCTCAAAATTATATTTTCTTCCCTCGCAACCACAATTGGTCATATATATATAAATACATAAATACTCATTTTATTATTAAAATCCTTTTACAAAAAAAAATGTATTTTATAAAACAAGATTCAAATTAAATCACATTTGAATATTAAATCATTTAAAATTGAATTAATTTCCAGTAAATGTAAATATAAAAATATATATATATTTATTTATATTAAATAATATATATTAAATACATATTAAATAATATAATATATATATATATTTATATATTTATATAAATTAAATATAATAAAATAAAATGCATTAAATAAAAACTAAATAAAGAAATAAAATAAAAATAAATAAAACTTACATAGCCACGCGGGTGCTACGCACCTCCCAAGGGGAGGACGCAGTCCCCACCACTGGTGCTACTACGTACCACCAAGTGGTGGCCACAGTCCCACCAGCGGTGGTACTAAGTACCACCCTGTGGTGGCTGCAGGTGCCACAGTCGGGGTACTGCCTACCACCCTGTGGTGGCCGCAGCCCCACAGTGGGGTCGTGGGTGGTACGGCCTCGGCCGACCCCCACCCCCACATAATTAATTTTTTTTGTTTTTTTCTTATTTTATTTTATATAAAACATATAGATTTTATAAAATAAAATAACACGAATTTCAAAAATCAAATTCGTCACATGCCTTTTTTCATTTTAAAACAAAATTAACACTCAATAATTAAATATTTATTCAATACACAGAACGCGAGGCCCGACCCAGCTTAGGAATATATATCTAAATCTATTTATTTATTTGGCTTTGCCCAGAACATATTTAATTAGACATATATATATCATATTAGAACTTAATCCCAAGGAAAAATACATAAGAGATTATAAAATAGTCCTGAAATTACTTAAATAAACTATATTCAATACCCTCCATATAAAGTCTTAAATAGAGATGACTTTTATTCAGATCTCATGAAAGAAAATTACAGAGGTAAATAATAATTATAATATGCATTTAAATAACCCAATAGTATTGTCACACAAATACGTATATCAAATTTAGTTTAAATATATTTAAGAGTATATACTTATTTTTTTTAAACAGAGATTCAGAAGGATAACAATGTAAACAAATAAGTTTTACGAAAGAACCAAAATAAATATGGAACGTTGATTCAACAGTAACACGATTTTTATTTCAACACAATAAATTTCTCAACTAAGTTATATTGAAGGAATTTCCAATAGGTTGTACTAAGTTTCCTACAGAAGATTTTGAGGGTTTTACTACAAATGAGTTTTCAAAACATAAACTTCATTCAACTAATTTCGAAAACATAGAAATTAGATTTGTTTACAGACCTACGAAGTATTAAAAATTTAAAAGGGGAAAACCTGGAATCCTGTGTCTGAAGGAGAATCCCGCCTGTAACCTCCTCTTGAATTCCTCCTGTAACTCCGTTCTCGACCTTCTACCTTCAATGTTCTACTGAATAATCTTTTCTTTGTAAACTCACAATAATTTTTACCCAGAAGAAAACCTCAAAACTCCAAAACTATCTTTCTTATTTTTCTTTTCTAGATCTAAAAACACAGAGCAAAACTTGTGTGTGTATAATATTCCCTCATAAAAATAATAAATCACTAATTAAAATCAATAAATCTTTTTCCGCTTTCTTTTCCAAAAAGCCTCTTTCCTTATTGGCCCTTTTTCAGCTTTTAAAAGCTCACATTTATCTAAAATTTTAATTGAAATAAGTTATTTAATTTAGATATTATCTTCACATGAATTTCTAATTAAATATTAATAAAAAAGTAATATTTAGTTACTCTCAACAATATTAATTTAATTATAATTATTTGCACTTTTAATTAATTAAATCATTTTTAATTTATTATATATTTAATTTTAAGATTTTTCTAATTCTCAATTAAATCAAATAACAATGCAACATTAATTAATTATTTTATGAAATACGATTAATTAATTAAACACTAACCAAGAATTAAATAAATACTCAACAGTCAAACTACATAAAGACAAAGACAAAACTTCAGTCATAACGCAACGACTCACAACAGACGACGGACTTGGGACGTGGACACTTCCAAACCTACTCCCTTTTTCAACTTTTACCCATTGGATTAATTTATTGCTCGCCCTGTTCTGCTGAAGCAGGTGGAATCAAGACTTATTCCTGCAATCCTGCATCCAAATAAACGTCAAGTAGCACATGTATATATATAATCAACATCCTATCATGAGAAGGAATTGCAATGTAGCAGGGCACTCGTGAACGAGTGATGCTACACTGTCCTCTCACCTAATTTATTCTAACAATTATAATATCAATAACGAGCTAACATTTCTAACCAAATTGATTATAAGATAACATGATATTTAACTAATACATCAGAACTAGAATTATTAAACCATTGCATTATAAACTAATACTAAATCCAAATAACATGATCACCAAAGAATCATCACATCAACATATAAAACATTAATGAAGATCTATTTTGAATAAACAATAATTTGAATCAACACACCGAGTAACATAAATCGTACTAATAATGTCACACGCAACAATTAACTAAACTACACATCCGCACACACCAAGTCAGTGAATGAATTCACCAACACAAATTAGTATCATGCTAACACACAAGAGAAACCAATAGTAGCAAAAAATTATCAGAAATATGGGGGTATTACATACATCTTCTAATATTTGTGGAAAATATTCAATTAGTGTAGATTCCAAGCATAAGATAGATGATGTTATTTATCTCAAGGTTCTAAATAATATTCCTAATGTAGGATAGATGTGTAGTAGAGCATGCAATTTTTTGGTTCAAAATAATAGTTGTGAGATCAGAAAATGAATCTTTGAAACCTTGGTTGCAATAGGAACAATGATAAAAAAATAATATTTATTAGCTCAAAGGTGTTGTTGTTAAGTTATTTATTTCTTAAATCAATGAAATTTGACTATAGCTTATAATAATGGGTCACATCAATTTCAATAGCCTAGTGAAGATCAATTCTATTGATGTTGTGAGAGATCTACCAATAACTATAAAGCTTATCAATGTAATCTTCAAGGAGTGTCAGTATGGAAAGGAAAAAAAGAAAAGGTTTAGAAATAAGGAATATTCAACCATAGAACTTTTGGTGTTGGTGCATATAGACCCATGTGGACCCACCCAAATAAAAATCTCTCAAGGTGAGAAGTATTTTATGTTATTAATTGATGATTACTCTCAAATGAATTTGATGAAAATTCTCAAATAAAAAACACAAGCTCTAGATAAGTTTAAAGCAATTAAGTCTATTGCGTGATCTTGTATGAAGCCTTCCTCTCAGGTGCAAGTTTTCAATATGCATCCTACAAATTTTACTCGACTTGAATTTTACTTGGTGGCCCCAAGCCACTAAAATTTGGGCTGATATTTATCCCTGTCAAAAACCAATCTATTCAAGGAAATGATTTCCCTAAACCCACATTTATCTCTTCCATACCACAGTAACAAGTATAGCCTTTTATTACAAGCAAAAAAATGTTGTGACCACTGAAACCTTCCTAATTACAAAAAATTCCACTAGCATCTCTCAAAACATTTTTGAGGATATCATTGCTAATATAATATTTTTCATTATGCATTGTATAACTAGGAATAAAATAAAAAAAATCATTATCACATGAAACATGTTCATATTCAAAATAGCAGTCCTTGATCTTCATCTTAATGTCATGTTCCACCATAATGCCTCCAAAATGTACTGGAAACTGAAAGTGTTCATACTCTTTCAAGTATTTGACATCATGATACTCAACCTTACCTACAACATTTGTATCAAATGTAAAACATTCATAGGAAATTCCCTTGATGAGATCATCAATGTGTTGCTTTGTTTTCTTAAGGCCACATTCTATCCATGTATCAGATGCATGATCCAAGTTCTCAATAAAGAGTGGATATCCAAAATTCACCTAATTATCACACTATGATTCAAACATCCTTGCAACAAGTTGTGGTTCCCTCTAGTGCAAACCTAAATGACATAGCAACCATGATTGATGGAATAAATGATGACATTATATTCCACCAAAGTGAACTACCCCTTTGGAAGTGTAGAAACAATATGATTCTTTCATGATAATAGCTCAATACAATAGCATATGGATAAAGAAAACCCTTGTTAACAATGGTTCAACCTTAAATGTGTGTAGTGTGAACATTTTGGATAAGCTTGATCTCAATAAATCAAAATTCAAACCTGCCTCTTTATCTATTAATGGCTTTGATAATGTGTACAAAAAACCACTTGGTGTAATCACTTTACCCATTAAAGTTGGAAAGGCCACATTACAAACACCAATCCAGTTTAT
This sequence comes from Sequoia sempervirens, assembly GCA_007258455.2. Lineage (NCBI taxonomy): Eukaryota > Viridiplantae > Streptophyta > Pinopsida > Cupressales > Cupressaceae > Sequoia > Sequoia sempervirens. Next base: position 698,638,496 of record VDFB02281492.1, on the reverse strand, counting down.
GCCTCATGATATTTCATATAATCTTCTCTTAGAAAGACTGTGGATTCATGCCATGAATGGGGTTTTGTCCACTATTCATCATAAAATGAAATAAATCTACAACCAAAAAGTGTACACTCTTGACACTGATCATGAGCCTTACAATGTCTTGCAACTTGAGAAAAATAAAGGCAACCCCTTGAAAACATTAACGCCAACTACAAAAGTGGAACCTGGGCAACATAAAACACATTAGAGAAGTCATGAAGCTATCAAATGATGATTGGGGTTCCTTGGATTTCACACCTACTTTCATGGGAGGATACAAGTGTTGGCATATGTCCTTGGGAAGTGTTTTTTGGCTTCTAGCATTTTCATTTATGGAAACTAAAGTCATTTCCATGGTCCACAGATCTGTATCTAGTTATACCAATAGATAAAGTGAAGTATTGTGTTACTGGCATAATACTTACAGAACAGGGTATCTAGTCAACTAGTTAGTCAATCTACCTCACCAAATCATCATTTTGAGTTGTGGATCCTCAATATTTCTTGGAAAAAATGTACATTATCTTATTAATAAATATTGTGGTATCGCTCTAGTCATTGGATGAGCTTGGAGGTCTAGTAGGATGTTTTATGTTTATTTGTTCATTGCAGCAGACTCAGTGAATGTAATGTGTTGTGGATCCCTGAAAAGTAAAACTCAAATGTTTTGTGTGCTCGTGATTATTTTTTGGAGTCACATCTTTATATTGGATGATAGTTTTAGATCCACATTGAAAACTGAATTGTAAAATTGGGCTGACAGTTGATAATATTTCCAAGTTCTATCAAGGCAACTTATAGCAATTCTATTTCTAGATGTTGATATATATAAGAGATTCGATAAATCATTTGGAATGCAAGAAAGTAGTTTGGTGGTGTGTTTCAATCATTAGGAAGATTGATTAAGCGATTATGCATAGTTTCACTTGTGCATTAAGATTTTTGCAGTGTGAGTTGTGTAGAACAAAGCAGAATTGTTGAATCAGTTTGAAAGATAGTAGATTGTCATTAGAACTTAATTGGAACTATAATCAGGCATTGTGTATGCTATTTTCATCAGTTCACACATTTGGATCTATTCCAAATCATTGTACGGAAGTGAGCTCATCCTTTTGAGTAGTGAGCTCTAGGCAATGAGCCTGGATGCTAGTGCATTCCCATTTTGTAATTCTCATTGTGGGTATAGTCATATTATATTGTGGACTGGCCATCCACCATGGTTTTCCCCCTAACAGGGTTTCCACGTAAAAAAATTGGTGTTATATTTTTATGATTATTATCTTTTTGTTGATGCATGTTTCTTTTTTTGAATGGTTAAGTAAATTAAAGAACAGAGTAATAAAGTTTGATTTTTGCACAACACTGATTCACACACCCTCTTAGTGTTTCTTGTTTCCAACAATTGGTATCAGATCCAGTTCCTTGAAAGAAGTATTATATCTTGGGGAGTTTTTGGAAGGTTTTTTTCAATGGATACAAGCAGTCTTCAACAACAACTTATGGTGGCCCTTGATGATCTAGATCAATCAAAATCTGAGAACTAGGAACTCCAAGAAAATATTCAGATTGTAGAAAAGTTTATTCATTTGCTAAAATAAAAAATTAATGAATTTGTGGAGAAAAGAAAGGAATTATGTGGTCAACTGAAACAAAAGAACAAAGGTATGGAAGATGAACAACTCAGTCTGGCTCTGAAGGAGAAAATAGAAGAATGTGAAATGTTTTCCAAAGAGAATGTTGTCATGAAGCAAGAGATAGAATCCATCATGATGAGAATGACCAAGGAAATTGAGGACATGAAGAAGAATGAAGAAAATCTTGCACAATATTTGAAAGAAAAGTCTAAACAATGCAGGTGACTAGATAATGAATTGAATAAATCCAAGAACAATGAAGAAATGCTTGAAAAGTAGCTTGATGACATCAGATATAAAATTGCTATTGTAAATGAGTATAAGGTTAAATTCAAAGAAAGCTCATCCAAACTTGATGAATTGATCAAAGGATAGAGGACTGATGATGATAGAAAAGGTCTTGTATATGAAGAAGGAGAAAGTTCTGGATCTAGACAAAGGAACTCTAGACAAAGAAATTCTAGAAAGGGAAGTTAGATGAAAGGAACTAGAGGAAATCTGGTAAGGAAACTAGATGGTCAAAGATTTAATGGCTATTGTTATGTTTGCATCAAATTTGGTCATATGGCTTCTCAATGTAGAAGTAGGATGAACACAAGTAGACCATCATTATCAAGTTAGTGTTTTAATTGCTATAAGTATGGTCATAAGTCAAGTGAATGTAGAATCGTGATGAATAACTTTCATAGAAATTTCATATGCTATACATGATATAGATTTGGATGTATGGATAATCAATGTAGATCAAGTCAAAGCCAGTGGAATAGTTGGCCTGGACAAAAAGATGGCATGTGCTGCAATTGTAACAAATTTGCCCACATCACTAGATTCTATTGGAACAAAAGAGGTCTGTTAAAAAAAAACAATGCAACATGATGTTAAAGGAAAGGGAAAAGTCACTACAAGAGTGATCAGGAAGCAAATGTAGAAGAAATGGGTAAAGAAGAATCCATCTGTAGAATGAAATGAACCTACATAAAAAGAAACTTTTGGTAATTCCTTAGGGAATTAGTTTTAGGTCTTTGGCATAAGGGGAGCTAACAAGAAAAATCCTTAAACCCCTTATAGAAAATGAACGATATTGGAATTTGAATGTATCCAGTAGGAAAGCTGATACTTTTCAGATGTTGTGAAATGAGTTAAGGGCATTAGAAAAACATATTGGAGATCCACATAAGTGTCATCTATCTCAGTGCTTAGAAGGAAGGAAACTAGATGAGCTAGGGCAAGGGAATTTATTGCAAAATAAATAAGTTAGGTATGTGGAGAATAAAACGAATGGATTCAACCCTCATTTTTCATATTACATTTGGAAGAAAGGTGGTCTGAAGAGCTCTAAAGTGATCGCTATTAATTTTTGGAGAGATTCAAGCATAAAGGAGAATCTACAATCAAATTTTGTTTAATCTCCAAAAGGTATTTATTGAAAACCTATAAACTAGTTTGATTGCAATCATGTCTACTCCTCTAGTAGTCAAAGTTAAGGATAGGTCACATCTAAAGTTCAAATGGAATATGCATAATTCTATAGATACTAAGCCCTTAGATTCATTTTCATCAATATTGTACAAAGTCCTACATATTGAGGGTATTAGGGCTTATGTGCACGCAAAAATTGAATATTTGGGAACCTCTCATTTATTGGATCTGTACATTCATCATATAATTCAAGATCTTACTATGGAACCAAAATTTGAAACCCTAGAAGATAATAAATTTACGCAATTTACAAAATTGCCCATATATGAAGAAGATCAATGGGTTTGATATATGTTGAGCCATGTCCATGATGAATTCATGTCGTTGGATGTGCCATTCAAAATCACCAAAGAAGCTATATGTGTAGCTATAGGACTAAATTCCATCGGTAGACTTCCAATTTTTAATTCTGTGAAGAATGATAAGGTTACTGAAGCGATAGGCTCAAAATGGGAAAAAAGGGAAATGATGATAGATGATATTGCTGTAGTGGATGTAAAATTTACATCAATGGTTATTGGTTATAATATTTATCATTCAATCCAGGAGAATTCTATATCTGGCACAACTATCTATGCAGCATATGAAATGATTAAACAAATACAAACTATGATTTATGTGAACTCCTCAGAACCCAATTATTGGAAAATTTGGGAAAAATAAAAAAGGATAAGAAGAACACATTCAAGTATGGTAACCTATTATTATGTTTGTTTTTCTACTTCTTAGGTGAGGTATTGGGAGCTAGTAAAGTTCAATGGTGTAATGATATGCCAATATCTATTCAGATATGGAATATGCTATGTGGATAGGGTGATCAATAGGCTTACAATACAATCCTATAGGATACTTTAAAAAAAAATAGAATTTGATGCACGTCGGAGAAATAATTCCTGCAATAATTGTGGAGCAATACAAAGACACTATTTGCTTCATGGTAGATGTTGACCAGTTCCATATGGAAGTTGTTGATCCTACAATAGTTTGTATCTTGCCTATGGGTTATGAAGTAGATGAGAACATTTTGAGGATGTATGTAAAACACCTATTGAGTTCACCATTGGATCGAGGTGAAGAAAGATTTGGTACTTATGTAGAGAAAATATTGCAAGTGCACTAAGAATTGAAAAGTCCAATTATAGTTACAAGGGTAAGAAGAGAGATAGAAGCTCTTGTAGAGAGTTTTGGAATCCTTGTGTATAAAATAAAAGAAGTAAGGAGGAAAAGAGAAGAATTTGAAATAGCTAAGGAGAAAGAAAAGGCAAAATTAGTTGGTCCAAGAAAATCTCCTACTCACACTAGTAGTTCCTCTACAGCTCAATCAAATCAAGTCGAAGCTTCCAAAAAAAATGGAAGAAAAATAAGAGCACTAGATCCTACAAAGTTATGTCCATAGATGAAGAGGAAGAAAATGATTCAGAAGAAGTAGTAAGGGATATAAAGGCTACTAGTACATATGCTATCAAATTGAATAAGATAAAATCTTCTATCAAAGGAGAAGAAGCAAAGAAAAAGGCCAAAGTTGACAAGCCCAATATGTTTGTTGATGAAGTTGAGAGTGCAGTGTTGAAAGATGGAAATTTCAAGCCACTTTGTGATTGGTATGAGACTTTTAATGAATATGGTAAGAGAGTTCTTGAAGAAGCAAAAATTAAGCATATCAATGATTTTAATAAAGTGCTTTTTGAAATCATGTCTGGCTTGCCTACAATTTTGTATAATTCTTTGGGGTCTAGGAGGTTGAGTGTCTTATCAGAAGAAGAAAAATTGAGGAAGAGATTTCTTGTTGATTTGTTCCCGGAAATGATAATTGATGAAATGGATTTATTCCTTGAAAAGGCTAGAACATAATTTAGGAGAAAAACAAGGGTAAACAAACTTATGCTTGGTGAAATTGACACTGTTATTAGTGAAACTAAGGAAATTCTAGAAGAATTTTTGTCAAGGGATAAGATTAACATTGAGGAAATCAATACTGAAAATGTTCAAGGAAATGGGGAAGTGAATATGGAGGTAAATGAATTAGAAGAAGAGGATGTGAATGAGGAGAACATGATTGTACCTGATCCTCCAAAACTTGAGGATATTCTGACTTCCCCTAATAAGAAAAATATAGAGACACCTTTTTCAACTAAGGTACCTATTGAGGTGTTAGCTAAGGAAAAGGAGGTGCATACTGAAGAAATTGAAATGCCTAAAATCAATCCTGAATTAGAATCATAGTGGAAAAAGAAAAGGGTCAAGAAATCATAACATAAGAAGTGAAGGAATCTTTATTGGAGTAACAATTAGAGTCAGATCCTAGGTTGGATGAAAGCTCAATTAACCTATGGGTATGTGCAGGATCATGATGTGCCAAAAAGTGGTGATATGATGGGTATTTGTAGGGTATGTGGCTGACAACTTTTTTTCAAAATTGATGAAAAGGGTTTTAAAGGAGTTTCTCAGCTTTCCAACAATATAAATTATTCTTTATTTTGAATTTAATAAATAATTGTTATTAATTTTCTATTTGAATTATGACTAAAGTCCTGATTGATAGGCTAATTGAAAAACATCTATAGCTTTCTATATCACATTTTGAATCTAAAAATGTGTAAATATATGCTTTTCATACTATAGGATCAAAAAAGAAAAAAATGAATTTCATGAAGTTTTGACCAAGTTAAGGTGGTTAGACATATTTTTTATATATTTTTAAGTTGTAATAAAAATTCATAATTAATTATTTACTTGGAAAACAAATATGCATCACATCTGACATGAGTCCTCTACTTATATCTAAAATCTTACAAAAAATATTATCATTTTATTGTGGTTAGGGTGGTCATATAGACACCTACTTCTTGTTTTTTCCCTTGAAATTTAAGTGCTACTACATTGAAATTTCAAATTTTCACCATATAGATTTTTTTTAATTGTAAATAAACCTAGTAGTTTAGAAACTACATTCAATTTGCTACAGATTCTATTGTTACATATTTTTGAAATAATATAGATAACTTATTCAATTTTTTAAGTCAAGTTTCCTAACTTTGATTTTTCTGAATTTTTTGCCACTTAAGGGCCTATTTTTTCCATGATGATCTTGCACATACCCCTATCCACTCTATCTCCAATTCAAAAGATGAAGGTCACTAAAATTTCTCAAGCCAAAGCTAGTGAGAGGATACTAAAATATCACATAGAGGACAGCGAACTTCTAAAGCTTGCATCTAGAGTCTTACAAAAAATAATGGCTACTTATGTTGTGGACCCATCAGGTTCCTCCTTCTTTGAGTTAAAGAAGCTAATAAATTTTGTAGATTCTCATTTTTAATCTTTTGATAAATCAACTTTGGTTAAAGTGTAAAATCAATTCTAGGAGAAGAGAGTTGGTAGCCTAAATGAACTACTTGCCAAATACAAAGCCTTGTTAGGAACTTGCATAAAAAATATTCAAGGTACTATGTATGAAGGAGGAAAAGTGTACAAATCTTGTTTCGTATTGTCAAAATTTACTGAAGCAAATGTCTTGAAGAAGGTGAAAGACATTGAACACCAGTTGGTCATTATTTCCAATACTTTTGACCCATTATCCGGTAGTGTTTGTCATTAGGAAAGTTAGGTAATGTATTTTATCAACTAAATAAAGAGTATAAAACTTGAAAATGAAAGGATTATTGGTAGAGTAAGTGAACTTGGGGGGCTAATAAGTTCAACGATTGAGATAATGGTGAATTCTTTGAAAGAAGATACAAATGTTGTGGTTTTTCTTGATCCAATAAGTCTTGAAGCAATAGAAATATTGCCATATATTCTTTGTGGTCATATAACCATTTTGGAAACTTTAAGAAGTGTCTGGGAATCAAAATTAAGTGTGTTGAAAAATAGATTTGCATATGTCTTCAATTTTTTGTAAGTCTCAGGTTATGGTTACATAGTTTTGTAATTTTGGATTTCCCAATTTTGTCATTGATGTCAAAGGGGCAGAGTGTGTAGTGAAAAATTCTTTGACATTCTTAGGGGGAACAATATTTTGAATTTTTCCAGTGTACTCACTAGTTTCAACACTTAGTCATTTTTTTTATTAAGTGTTTCCATTAATGCCAAGGGGGGAGATAGTTGGAATGTGGCCTTGGGAAGTTGTTTTTGGATTCTAGTGTTCTCATTGATGGAAACTAAAGTCATTTCCATGGTCCAAAGATCTATATCTAGTTATATTGGAAAATAAAGTGAAGTATTGTGTGTTACCGAAAGAATACTTGCAAAACATGGTATTTGATCAACCAGTTAGTCTCTCTACCTCACCGAATCATTTTTTTGAGTTGTGGATCCCCAGGATTGCTTGGAAATCATGTAAATTATCTTATTACTATTTTTTTTGGTGTTTCTCTAGTCATGGATGAGCTTGGAGGTCTAGTAGGATGTTTTATGCTTATTTGTTCATTGCAACTGACTCAATGAATGTAATGTATTTTCGATCCCTGGAAAATAAAATTTGAATATTTGGCATGCTTGTGAGTAAATTTTTTGGTCACATCTTTATATTGGACGACAATGTTAGATTCACATTGAAAACTTAATTGTAAAATTAGGCTGATAGTTGATAATATTTCCTAGTTCTATCAAGGCTGACCTATAGCGATTCTATTTCTAGATGCAAATATACATAAAAGATTCAATATATCATTTGGAATGCAAGAAAGTAGTGTTGTGGTGTGTTGCAATCATCATGAAGATTGATTAAGCGATTATGCATAGTTTCACTTGTGCATTAAGATTTTTGTAGTGTGAGTTGTGCGGAGTAGAGTAAAATTGTTGAAGTAGTTTGAAGGACAACAAATTGTCATCAGAGCTTAATTGGAACTGTAATCAGGCATTATGGATTTTATTTTCATTAGTTCACACTTTTGGATCTATTCCAAATCATTTTAGGGTAGTGAGCCTGAATGCTAGTGCATTCCCATTTTGTAATTCTCATTGTGGGTATACTCATATTATATTTTGGACCGACCATCCATCATGGTTTTTCCCCTAATAGGTATTCCACGTAAAAATTATGGTGTTATGGTGTTATGGTGTTGTGATTATTCTCTTTCTATTGATGCATGTTTCTTTTGTTGAATGGCTAAGTAAGTTAAATAACAGAGTAATAAAGTTTAATTTTGGCACAACACTCATTCACCCCCTCTCTTAGTGTTGCTTGTTTCCAACAACAAGATCACAACAAAAGACTCTGAAAATGGAAGGGAAGAAAAAACCCTTTTAAAGGATCCACCTCAACCACTTTAGAATAAAATACAACGTACACAACAAAATTTGATGAAACTAACTATCAACAACCTTTGAATCCTAAAGAAATGAAAAATATTTATGGAAAGCTTATGAGCTTATGAAACAAATTAGATATAGTGGAAAATTATTTTGTGCTAGAGAAGAAGGTATCTGTGTCCCTATCAAACTTAACATGCAACAAACAACTAATGGTCTTGGTTATTGTCCTTTCATAGAAATAAACAAGCCTTGAATTAATAACAACACTATTTGTCTTGATTGTTGTCATTTGAAGGAAACAAATAAGTCCTTGCTTAACATCAATGTCATCACACAAAATACTTTTTATTTGAATTCGTTAGATTTTACACAATTCTATAAAGTAGAAAACAAAATTTCAGAATCTAAAGAGTCTTGTGTAGGTATTACATCATGTACTAAGCAAGAGACATATTTGTTGCAAAATAGAAAAACATCTACTTTTGATCAATAAAGTATCTTGTCGAGACTCCTCCAAGATCATTTGATATCCCTCCCCTAAAGAAAATGAAAGAAATTTTATTACACGACTTCATTTTGTGCATATCATTTGTGCATGGTCATTCTACTAATGAGTGTAAGGCTTTAAGTAGTAAAATTCAACATGTTAAGGAGTTTGGCACTCTTCCTTATCTAGGGGCACCTAATTCCTCTAATTGATACTAATTCTCACTCTAGCATGTTTTTTATGAATCATCTTGGCTCACCATTGTCCTACACTATTGGAGTTAAGGAGTTAGGTAGCCTTGACCTCATATGTCATTTGTCATTGTCTTTTCTGGCTAGTTGACCGACTTTCATTAATATATAAGAGCAAGCTTGGTATGTGGGGGATGCACCTTAAGTTGGTTCACATGTTACATACTATATTTTGGGGGCATTCCCATTTCATGATGTAGCTTATCGGAAACATATGGCATATGAATTTCTAAATAAGCTATCATGTATTCTTCTACTTTAAAGAAATTTCTCATAGCAATGGTGTTAGCAATAGTTTTAAAGTGGGGAAATACATCGAAACTTATGTTTCATTGTGCATTTTTCATTCTTGTGATGCATCCTTTTCTTAGTGGTGTCATTAGGTTTGATTTCCTTTGAGAGTGTGATATTTCTTTGACTTTTCCTCTCTTGGAAACATTAAGCACAATCTTCCCTAAGATGAGACCTTGCACGAACTAAGAAAAATCTCCTCAAACATCTCTCTTTTTTATTATGTTGCATTTTTGTACCTTATTAAATACATGGAGGTATGGCTTTGATATGGTCCCCTGGGGCTCACGTAGTGAAAACCAAGCTTCACTAGCCCTTGTGAGTGTGCATTTTTCTTTTTTTCCTTATCATAGTCATGGGGGTATGACTTTGATATGGACTCCTTAGGATTGCCTAGTGAACAACTAACTTCAATAACCCTTGTGACAATGCATTTTATTTGCATAGTGGACAACGCATTCCACTTGTAAACCTTTTTGGAAAAACAACCTAGACCTAGTCCATAATGTGTTGGATAGCTAGTCAAAACTTGATCCATAGCATTTTTTTCTTTTTCTTTTTTTCTTTTCCTTTTTTGTATCTTTGACAGTGTATGTTGGTGATCTGGTTATGGCTTCGTATATCATCCACAAGTGTGTTCTTTTTCACCTATGTTAGTTTCTCATAGGATCTCAACCTTGGGGACTTCATCATCCTTCTTGATCAGTGTCATCCTATCTTACTAACATTAGTAAATTTGAACACCTCTTGATTGTTTGGTTGGATACTTTAGTGTGTGTTTGAAGCAAGTTCATCCTCTCACTAAAGTGGGGGAAAAATTTGGTGTAGTAAAATGCATACCCTTGCATTTTCACATTTGTTTGGACTTGACGTACTTTATTTATGCTTCTTTATGGCTTAATTGGTCCTATTTTGCATCCAAAAGCCTAGTCAACTTTATATTTTTATGGTAAATACCAAGAAATATAAAATAATAAATGATAATTTAATGGTGTTGTCTATGTGTCCATTATTTTTTTATTGGGACTAAGATGCCACCTACGATGTCTTTGTCCTCCATAGGTCTTGGGACCCTGATTTTGAAACCACCTAAATAGGCCACTTTTTAGAATCTATGCCCTTTTACCCTTGCGACTAAGAGGCCACCTAGGGTGTCTTAGTCCTCATATTATTTTTGGGATTTAATTTAAAATCTTGGTGGGATTTAGCTTGAACCTTTAATTAATGATTTCATAAGTTTCCTTGTTGCAGTGTAATTTCAGGATATTAAGCATAGATAATTATAAATACAAGGTTCCTTCACTCATTTCACATCAGTAATTTTGTGAGAGTATTCCTAATAGAAATTTGGAGCCCATAAGAGAATTCAAGAGAAATTCATCAAGTATTTGGAGCTATCATCAAGATTCAAGAATCATGTCAAGGGTTGAGTGCATCCATTCATGTTATTGAGCCAAGATTATAGATGTAACATTGAATACCTATTTGCAACTATTGTTCACATCATATCGAAGAATCCAATATCTACTTTCTTCATGGTCATTGCATGGTAGATTGAGTATTTGCTTCACAAGACACCATCCAAGGTGATATAATTTAAATATTTCATATTTCATGCTTCATTTAACTCATTTCATCATTTGGTTTAATTACCATCAAGGGGTTTGAAAAAGGAAAACCTGCATTTGATAACAATCAACAATTTTTTCTCCTCTTGCACGTTTGTGATTACAGATTTAGGTTGAAGACTTGAAGATCACTTGAAATGTAAAGTTGTCAAGTTTCAAAGTTGCATTCCAAAGTTTCCATCTTCATAGAAACTCACCTACAAGCCAGATCTGGAAGATTCAAAACCTTAGATCTGTCAAGAAGCAAGTGTAGACCTTGGAGCCAAAGATCATATTCAAAGATTTTAGAAATTCCAAATGGGACTAAGACAACAGTAAGGGTTTCCTAGTACTCCCATTGGATTTTTGTAGAGATTCTTTTGGATCTTGTTCCAACATGATCTGAAGATTTCGCATTTTCCCTAAAAAAATGATAGTAGGACTAAGACAACAATAAGAGTGTCTTAGTCTTCCATAGAAATTTTTCATAGCATTTTTAAATTTTCAGAATCCTCATCACATTTCTAGACTCTCTAGGTACACATACCCTAACTTCATGTAGCTTAATTTCTTCATTTGCATTCATTATTTGGTTTTCATTACTAGGTTTTGTGAGTTGAATGTTAAAGTGTCTTTTCCAAGCTTTGGCTAGGTAGTGAACCCTTCAAACCCTAAGAGCTAAAAGAAAACCTCCTAGGTCATCCTTGTTGAGAATTGACTCACCTTTTGAGGTTGATATTCAATACAATTTGGGATCCTAGGACATTATTGAATGATAATAGGAGAAAAGTGGTGTTCTATGACCTAGGGTATAAAGCATCTAATTTCCTATTATTCACCTACCAATGACAACATCACCAAAATAGGACTCCACACTAGACTAGGAAATTAGCACTAATATTGGACATATATGAAATTTCACTAGTTTTCTCTTTGGATGCTAGTGTCCCCTGTAGGTGCTAGTGTTCTTTGGTGCCTTGTTTGCATTTTTTCATTATTTTAATATTATTTTAATCATTTCTTGAGGAAATTTTATATATAAATTTTTTTCTCCTTTCTCATGAGAGTTAAAATATTTTTGATTTGTCAATGAATGTCATACATCAAGTTATATGACACCCCTTATCTTTGGGATCCATTTTTTTGCTTGGAAGTGACCTTCCATCACTATAGTCACTGGAGGAATTCTACCTCATTGATAGGAAACCTCCTCTGAGGGTTAGCCCTTATGTTATAACTTTTTTAAGATTATTCTCAAGTATATTGGAGGTGACTATTCCCGCATCATACTTATTTTTTATAAATTAGTGGTTGCATTGTCTAGTGGATGTGCATTAGTTCCTAGTCAGTCAACAATTTGCATTAGTTGTTGTGGCTATTGTAAGATTCCCTTAGTGAATCTTGGATGGACTGAATGTTGACCATTCCCCCATCCTTCACTTGTATTGTAAGGCAAGACAATATTATTTTCATACTAGTATCTAATCAATGTTTTGTTTTCATCACTAATCTTAGTGGTTAATCATCGTGACTTCTAGTATTTAATAAGTCTTCCATTGGTTTCACCTTTCTATTAGAAATGGTGAATTTTTTCATGGAATGTACCCTTGTGCTATTGTTTTTTATTAATACTTGGGTACACATTACGATGCAAATGTACGATGTATTTTTTAAATATTTTTCATTATTCTTGTCATTTAAAAAAAAAATGTTTTGTCACAATTTTCCTAGGTGTGTTGGCTTGGGGAATTTTATCATTCTTCAATATAGAATTCTCATTTTGGATGATATTTTTTCTTATGTATATATTTTTAATGTGTTATAGTGTACTAATTAGGGTTTGATTCTCTACAAGTATTTAGACACAATTTATTATTATTTTTCAAATAGCTTGGTTTTTTGAGGTCTTCAAGCACAAAGGAAGTTGTAGGGAAACCAATGATTCCATATCTAGTTTGTTGAGGTGTTGCACAACTATAAAATGAAGAAAGATTAATATTTAAAAGGATTTTATTATAAAATTTCTCCATGTAATTGAGTATGTATTTTAAGTATTGATATAATGCTAGGTTAGATGAATGTAACAACATTTTGAAAAAATTTCAAGGCTTGTAATGATCTTTCTCACTTTATATACATAGATGAATGCAATTTTTTTATGGATTACTAAGTAAGCTCACTTGCAATATTTCATGATCATTCTTGTATGAAAACATATAGCTCCATGTTATTCTCATCTAATTTTTTCTCTTCTTAGTGAGATACAAATATATTACCCAATAAAAATGCACCAATCTAGAACCATGCACTAATATCACATGAAAAAAATTAATTTAAATCAGTAGGGTAGGAGTATGAGTAGTTTTTTGTATATTTATATCCTCATTATATAACTTAGGATATATCTTCAATTATCCTCAAGTAAACTCATTTTGTGTGGGTTATTATTGTATATTATTATTAGTTATTTAGGAGTTTTGTGGAATCCAATTATTCTTGGTTCAATGATGGTCTATGGGATGAAGACATCAAGTTTGGCTTGGATACCATTATTTTACTATTGTTCATTTCATTTGATTTGAATACCTATTAATGTATACACTTGGGAATACCCTCTTGATTCTAAGTTGACCTCGAAGCATAAGATATATAAGACACTCCTACTATATTTTCCTTCAACCCCTCATGATATTTTGATGAGCTAATTTAATTTGAATGAAGAAAAACTTAATTTTTTGAGTGAGATTTGGTTCTAGGAACTAGAACATTATTGCAACCCAACTTGGTGAATATCCCAATAGCCAAATATTGGATGGGATCAAATTAGTTTATCTCAAATTTTATAAGGTAATGAAAAATAAATAGATTAATAATACGAATAATATAAATAAGTGAGCTCCACTATGATTCAGTGAACATTATAATATGAATAAATGATAGAGGCCCAAATAATTTATGACTACAAATATATTAATACAATACCTCAAATTAAAATTTGAACAAAATGACAAAATAAATAGAAGAAATGCTTTTGAATATTCCAATTATTAATATGAAAAATGGCATTACATTAAATTTCCTACTTGCTTACTTACAATACATTGACACATAGTTACTACTTAATTTTTTATTTTGTAATATATTTAATTTATCTTTGTAAATTTTTCTTAAAATCAAATATCCTAAAGAAATGACTTTCAACTCTAACCATCAAATAATTGAAGGAAGAAGAAATTTGTTCTTCACACTTGTGTATGTCAATTATTAGATAATATTTTTAACAACATGAAATTTTTGCATCACACTTGTGTATGTCAATTATTAGATATTTTTTTGAGCCATTCTACATTTTATAAACATATTATTTGATGTAGGAGAATCCAACGTTGTAGGAAAATCTTGCATCACCCAAAAAAAACATTTTTTATTTTCTTTAGTTGTTTTGATTCCCATGATGGCACTTAAGGGGTATAAGACTCTCGAGCGTCAAAAATAGTGAAAAATGGACACTTACTATATTTAGTAAGCTGACCAAAATGGGCTTGTATGGATGCGAAATTTTACCCCAAGCAGTAGAGATGAAAAAAAATTCCAATCGCAAAAGAATAACCTTAATACCATACATGATTTGGGAGAAATTAAAGTTTTCGTTGAGGGAAATTTCTCCAATGCAACTTCAAATTCAGATATTAAACTTTGGAGTCCCCGAAAAAGCTCAAAAAGTGGCTAAACCGACCTATGATTAGTTTGCATGTTGTAGAACTCGTCGAGAGCTCTGCAACAATATGCAATAATAGCGAATTAGACACCCCGATCAAAATTATGGCCCCGCGAAGTTGGTCCTCTAAAAAGTGAATTTCTTAAAAAAAATCTTCTTAGACTCGAAATAAAATGGTGAGACTTTTGGTATCAAAACGAAAGGGAAATTTTGAACTTTCTATAACATTGTATGGTGGTTATAAAAGATGGCCCTGATAGTGCAAATTGTGGCTTCAAATACTAGTAAATTTCTTTTTAGAGTTGATTTTGTTGTAATGAATCAAGCCCATGAGGTTGTAGCATCTAAGCTTTGAATCTGTAATTTCATTTTTTGAAAATAATTGAAATTGAATTATTTCTTCTTTCTTGCATCTTTTGTGTTAGTATTTGTTGTTGTGTTTTTTGTGGGTTTTGGGTGGTGTGCCCCTCATCAAGTGGTATTAGAGTAGGAGTTCTTGAGCCTATAATAGAGCATCGAATGTGAGGTAGTTGCAGTTGGACTTGTGAGTGTGGGATGAGTCCAGGATGCCTAAAAAACTTGCACATAATGGCAGAGGTAGAGGTTGAGGTGGTGGAGGAAGGGGTCCACCTGGAGATGAAATTAGAGCCCTTAGAAGGAAATTAGAAACCTTGCAACAAGAGGTTCAGAGAAGAGATGTGCAATCATACATATATGAGATTGAAGATGAAATAGAAGAGGAAATGTAAGAGGAAGAGTTGGATCCAATGGATCCTGGAGAAAGAACATTGTTGCAAGCGATCTCAATCATTAGGAAGAGACCTAAAATGGAGGTTTCAAATTTTAGTGGAAATCTGAATCCTAAAGAATTGATTGATTGGATTAATGACATGGAGGAATTTTTCAAGTTTAAGGAGATTGAAGATCCTCATAGAGTGAGGTTTACAAAGATAAAATTGAAAGGTCACGCTAGTATATGGTGGAAAGAGGTCCAATTAGAAAGAGGAAGACAAGGGAGAGATAAAATTTCTAGATGGAACAGAATGGTGTCAAAATTGAAGAAAAAATTTATTCCAGTTGATTATAAATTAGAGTTGCTCAAGAAGATCTCATATTTTGAGGCAAGGAACAAGGATAGTGAAAGAACACACAGAGGAATTTCACAAGATCCTAATTAAGGTAGGACATTCTAAGGAAAAGAAGGAGAAATTTTTTCATTATATTAATGGGTTGAATCCAAGCATAAACAAAGAATTTGCACTGGTAAGAATGACCACCATTGAGGATGCATATTAGTTTTCTCTAAAGGTTGAAGAATAGTTGAACAAGAGATTTGAGAAAAAACAATGAGATGGAGGTTGTGGAGGAAAGACTAGTGGACAATCATATGGAGGTTGAAATGAAGATCAAAAGAAGGGTGAAGCCTCCATAGCAACTAGAACTGGAAAGGAGATAACACCTACTATCTTCATGATTAGAATAATAGAGAAAAAAGAGGAAGTGGAAGATCTCAACGAGGACCAAGAAGAGGAGGCTTCCATGGAGCCTATTTATAGTGTGGAAAAGAAGGAAATAGAGCCTATAAGTGTCCTCAACATCAAGAAAGGACAAATAGAAGACCTGAGGATAATACATGAGTTGTGCATGTTGATGAAGATGTTGATTCTTTGCATTCTAAGGATGTAGAAAGAGGAGATATTTTTGTTACTAGAAGAGCCTTGTTGAACAAGGAGAATGAGGCAACTCAAAGGAAGATTTTTTTTGCACCAGATATAAGTGTGAAGGTAAAGTTTGCAAAGTTATTATTGATGGAGGTAGTAATAATAACCTTGTTTCAGAAGAAATGGTTAGTTAGTTATGGTTGTAGAGAAGAAGGCATCCAAACCCATACCAGATTACTTGGTTGTAGGACCATAAAGCCTTGGTAAATGAACAATTCCTGGTAAAGTTCAAGATTGGAAATTACCATGATGAGGTATTATGTGATATTATTTGTATGGATTTTTGTCATATGTTGTCAAGCACACTGTGGTAGTTTGATCAATGAGCAATACATGATGGACATGCCAACACCTATTCTTTGAAAAAGGATGGAATTCATCATAAGTTGAAGCCCTTAAAAGACACATAGGAAAAGGTATGCAATAATGCAAGAATTTGTTTGGTTGATGGAAGAAAGTTCCTAGAAGGTATGAAGCATGAGCATATGTATTTTGCATTGATCCCTAGAGTTGATAAAGAAGATACTACTGAGGTACCTCTAGAGGTTATAGATTTGTTGAATGGGTTTCAAGCTATTATTTCTTATAATTTACTTGAAGGTTTTTCTTTTAATAAGAAATATTAGTCATCAGATGGACCTAATTTCTGGAGCTAGTTTTCCAAATAAGGAAACTCATTGTATGACCCCAACAGAGAGTGAAGAGTTGAACAAAAAAGTGCAAGAGTTGTTGCAAAAAGGATTGATTAGGGAGATCTTGAGTCCATGTGTAGTACTTGTGGTACTAGCACCAAGAAGGATGGGGAATGGAAAATGTTTACAAAATCTAGAGCCATCAACAAGATCACTATCAAGTATAGATTTCCCTTGCCAAAAATGGATGACATTATTGTAGACACTTCAAATTAGCATCATGCACTTAATTAATTCATATTCATTCAATCATCAAATAAATAAAATTCACATTCATCCATTCATCAGGTAAATCAAATTTAGTAAAACTAGTCTCCTAAGGTTATCGATTTAAATTAAATAAATCAAATTTGTTTAATTTAAGTCTTGCATTCCCCTTTTAATTAAATAAACAAAACTTTATTTAATTAAATCTCAAATTCATATTCCATCCCTTTTGATTTAAATAAATCAAAGAATTTGATTCAAATGGGTCAAAAGCATCTAACATCATCTTAACTAAGCTAATCCTGATTAATCTAATCTAACCACCCATCACATGCTCTAGCGTTTCCCACTTGCACTAATAAAGCATTTTAATTCATTTATAAATTCCTCATTTTCCCTCAACAAAGCATCTTTTGGGAATATTCTTGAAGTTTGAATTTGAAAAGCAATTTGACTTGTCCCTTCAAACATGGCAATAAATTCTATCTTACATGTCCCCCACTTGGCAGTTATGTCACTTTTTCTCCCTCCAACAAGCCAAATTTGAATTTGAAAAAGGCCAACCAATCTTATTTATGGGCACATTGGCTAAAACTTGCACATCCCTCAACCATTCACAAGCTAAAAAGTGGCTCCATCTCATTAGCTAAATATTTGTCCCACATTCATCCATTTGTAATCTTCTCTAATCAAAATATTCTATAAATGGAAGGCTTGTTCTTCATCTTAGCATCCATAATCCTCATGCAAAGTTACTTTCTTCAATTGAGAACTAATTTTTCGCATCACCATTGTATTGCATCATTTGAGTTTTAGCAAGTATTGGGAAAGGGTCACTTTGCACAAATGACACCAATCCAATATGGAATAGGAAAGAAGGAAAAGAGAGGAGCATTTATTTACACAACGAGTTTGCAATAGATCTTTGAAGGAACTTGGGGATAAAATGAACATCAAGATTGAAATTCAAAAAGTGTTTTTTAATGCTTGGAGATTCTATCTTATGCCTTAATTTTCTGTTTTAAGCTAACTCATCTTTGGTTTTGGGCTTTAAAATGAATATTTCAAAATGCTTGGAGATTTCATCATCTGCTTTAATTTTTTGTTTTAGACTAACTCACTTGTTCTTTGGGATTTAAAATGAACATTTCAAAAAGCTTTAAATTCTCATTACAAAGGGGTTGAAACGAATTTTAGGAAAATTGACTAGATTTCATTTGGAGTTAAAAATTGAACAAAACAACTCTCATTTGTCCTTTGGCTCTTTAAAAAAAACTCACAATTGATTTTTGGAATTAAAAAAAACATGTGCAACTTTTTTTTTGTGATTTCTTACTTAAACTAACATAATAAAAAAGGGTGTATGTGCTTCTATCGTGCTTTACAATGATCTTGAGAATCAAAAGGACTTTTTCATGATCTTAGGTTGAGATAAAGTAATCACCTCCACACTTCATTTTAGGTTTAAAATTGAACAAAACATTGTGTGAGTGTGAGTAGAGTATTATTGCATACTCTCTCTCTCTCTCTTTGTGTTGCAAACAAAGATTGATCGAGTTATGGATATGGTATTTATTTAGTTTTGTTTATCTTAGAGGGTCTTCCTTGGGAAAAAATTACTCACCCAAAGGAACAACTCAACCGATAACAGTCTAAAGCCAAGATTATTTCCAACCAGAATATAAATATGGGTATTGGAGTAAACACCAATATCACATAGTTGGCTCCAACGAGATGGATCCTGAAAAGGAACTCTCACCATATGGTCCAATCTCCATGAACAGAAAGTCTAAACTAAAACCCTTGTATTAGAATTGGAAAAATTCTTGATCTATTTGTTGGTGCAAAAACGGTTGTTCTGAAGCCATCCCACACTTTTATGATCTTTAGTAGAAATGGAAAGCATGCCATGGGAGTTTCATGGGTTTTAATGCTTGGTTTCCCTGTATAAGTAAGTTTCATGGAGGTGAGCTAGTGGAGTCAAGCATCTAACCATTCACTAAAGATAAGCGTAGCTAGACTTGTCCAAGTGGGGACTCAATAAATATTGTCTTTCATATCCATAGGAATGTGCTTGTTCTTGGTTAAAATATGCTTTTCTTGTTCGAAAACATTTTAAAACAAACACTTAACATCATCCTCAAAATTTCAAACCCTTTAGGAGGAAAATACAATTGACCTAATTCATGATTTATTGCTTTCCCTTGGGATTTCATTCTTAGAGGTTTCTAAGAACTTGGATTTTCATCTGAATTTTCCTACTAAAGTTAAACAATAGGTAACACTTTTTTTAATTTCATCAAAGTTTCACATAATATACCTTGTGAAATGAGAAGAAGTTGAGACATTGGACATATAGTTTGAAAACCTAATAAAGAAGTGTTTGTGGTAAAATAAATTCATTAAGTAAAGATTAAAAACAATTGGATCCCACACATGTGTCTCCAATGATTTCAGGCAAGATCAAGATCAAGAAACCAAACGAAAAAGCCCTTAGTCTAAAAGCCCGTGAAAAGCATCTCTCAACGCTATATGAATTTAGATGAAGATTTATTTTTAACTTTTACAAAAAGGCTTCAAGAAACAATCCTAGTTTGTACTCGTTCTATTACTGTCAAAACCAAAATCTCTTTAGAGAGTTGGAACATCTTGTTTATATAAAAGTGTGTTCTTCAATACCAAGGTCTAAGTAAACAAGTGTCTTTTTAGGTACATCCTAGGATCAAAATAAAACTTTCATCCATCCTTGAACATCAAGACCAAAAATAATCTCATCAACCAACTCTTCAAAAATCTTGGAAAAAATCCTTTATGTTAAACTTTGGACAAAGCATTTGAAATCAATCCAAAATTACCTTTTTTGATTGAATGTGTGTAGATGCATCCTTCTCCACATATTTGACCAAATTATCAAAACTTGTGAAAAAATTTGTCCCTTGATAATATCCAACATATTGGGATTTTAGGAGTTCATTATGAATATCATCTTGTTTGGATAGGTGTGTTTAGATGAATCCTTCCTTTCACACCTAGACAAATTATCATCTTATGAATGATTTAACTCTAGGACAACATCCAACCTCTTAGAGTTTACGAGTCCACCAAAACCCAAATCCAAAATAAATCAATCCTGAATCAAGTCCTAAATTTTAACATACCACTTCAATATTTTCTCAAGAGTTCCAATCATCCATCAAACATCCATCTTACATACATATCATTATCACCCTTTTTTTATCCTTAAATTCATCCTAAAATTTCTCTTTTATACCTAAAGTTAGATCAATCTAAAGAATTATAGAATTCACCTTCCACATTCTTGAAGATTGATCCCTATTTTATGGTGCAAACTAGATTGCAACAAAAGAAGAACATGGAAGCCAACAAAGAAACATCTCCTTCAAATGACTTAAGTCAAACTGCTCCTGACATGAATCCCATTAGGTCTGGCAGTCTCATATTTAATCTTCCCTCGCTTTTGCAAGACCATCAAGAGGAATGTATGCAAATGGAGGATCTCGTCGATAATCCCTTCAGAGTGTCACATGAGGAAACCACTGAAATAATCCATAATCTGAAGAATCATAATATTATCAACATCATTATGAGAATCAATCCCTCACTATATATGCTCAAATTAGTAAAGCAAGGGGCTAAACTCACCTTCGATTTTGATGTGAGCACTATTGTGGAATCATCTTTCAGAGACATGCCTCCAATCTCATCCACCATCCCCATCTCATCAACACCCCCATCCCAAAATGTCACTCAAAACATACCACAAATCACAACATCTTTTTCTCCAACTCAACCTAATGTTAATAAGGGAAATGCATTTCTTAATGCTATTCAAACACAATGTCTTTTCAATAATAAAGACTTGGATGTAAACACCATTTTGGAACAAAAAAATACCAAAAAATCCATTGCATACATATGTCCTCACCTTTCATGATACAAATGACCCATCATCATCATCATTTTGTGCAACACCCCAAAACTCTCTCCCCATAACCTCACAAGGAGAGGACATGTTTAGACCAAGGGGAATTTTTGAAACCACACCATTTTCTCAAGAAATCACACCCCTCACATTTCCACCACTTCCACCATTGTCATCATCATCCACACCACTCCTCAACTTAGGGATTCCCCCTTTACCAAGTATCAATCACACCAACATCCTGAATATTAATCAAAACATCACACCAAACTCTCAAAAATTGTCATTGACATCGCAACAATAGATGAAAAATACACAAGCAACCACCACACATCATCAACCATCCACTTAACATCTCAAAGCATGATCTCTCAAGGACCAACCACATCAATCTCACCATCTACCAATAAAATCTCAATCACCAACACCATGATGCATCTCACCACCACAACGAGCACCATTTTGAATCCACCACCACCCCCACCACGACCAAGCTCCAACATATCAAGCCAATACAACATGGCATTGCAAGTAGCTCAACAAGTTGCTTATCAAAAAGGATTCTTGCAAGTGCAAAAACAAAAAATTGCACAACTAGCTACTCAATAATCCGCGCAACTAGCTGCTCAACAAGCCACTCAAGCTACACAAGATGCCCAAGTAGTCCAAGCCACATTACAAACATAGTAGGATACATAAGCCCAATCATTCTTACAACAACAACAACAAGCTATATAAGCGCAAGCTCAAGCCCAAGTACAAGAACAAACCCAAGCCCAAGCACAAGATCAAGCTCAAGCTCAAGCACATGCTCAATATCAAGCACAAAAAGCAACACAACTACAAGAATATCATAAAGCAATAAAAAAATATCAAGGGTAGCAAGAAGTACCCCAATTGGCAGCCCAACAATAAGCACAACAACAAGCTTAATAGTAGGCAATCCTAGCACAACAATACCAAGAGCAAAAACAAGTGCAAGCATACATGGCTCGAAAGAATGTGAAAATTCCATCAAATAACACACCAACCAACCCACCCACCCAAACCATAATTGAAACACCCCAAAATACCTTCATCCAATCCCCTAATCTGCAAAATGACGTAACGACACAAATCAAGTTGCTCTCGCAACAAGTTCTTGATCTTCAATCAGGGCGAACCAAAAAAACACCAAGCAACTTGTGTCCCTATCCATTTGATAGGAGCCTTGTGATGAAACCATTCTCAAAGGGGTTTGAGATCCCCAACTTTGAAAAATATTATGGGATGGGAAACATTGAAGATCACATTAGGGAATTCAAGGTTCATTGCATGGAAGTTGCATATGACAATACCTATCTAATGCGGCTATTTCCTAGGAGTTTGGTTGGCCACACTATGGAATGGTTCTCTCACCTACCTATAGGAATCAAAAAATTAAGAGAAATGATAGACACGTTCATCAAAAAATATGCATGCAATATCACTATGGATGTCAATCTAGAAGAAATCTCAGCTCTAAAACAAGGTAAGAACGAATAATTCACTTCATTCCTACAACAATGGTGATCCAAGGCCAATCAGAGTAAATGGGTCATGCCTGAGGAACAAGTATGCACCATTCTATCCAATGTTGATGGCCTCCTGGAATTCCATATCATGGTACAAGGGATCACCACGTATAACTAGTTGATCTCTAAGGCACTCAACATCGAACGAGCCCTTATGACACAACTTGGAGGATCAACTCCATACCTTGAACAACAAAACAACTGTCCACCTGCCAATTACAATGAAAAACTTCACACATGGGAAAGAAACAAAAATGTTACCAATGGTGGTGTCATTGATGCTAAAGTGGTCATCAGTGCCCCTCACCAAAATACACCTGCACCATAAATCCAAATCCAACACCAAAACAATCATCAAGCAACACAACAACCAAACAATAATCAAGCAATTAACAATGTCAATGATCAAAGGGGACCACCCCAACAAAACAATAACTACCCCAAGAAAAAATACACCGTTCTAGGGGAACCACTTGAAGTCATCATGAAGAAGTTGATAAACCAAAAACTCATCAAGGCGCCCAACTATGAGAATTACCAAGAACTAAATTTGAAACCTACTTGGTATAATGAGAATCAACTCTGTGACTTCCATAAAATAAATGGGCATACCACGAACAACTGCATGAGACTAAAAAACATAGTCTAAGACCCCATTGATCAAAGGATCATAAATGTGGAACAACCAACAGGAAACCAAAACCTTAAGATATACATGAATCTAATGCCTAACCATGGCAATAAAGGGAATAATAACATGGAAAAGGGGAAAGAAACCTTCAAGAATGTAAATTATGTGTATGACCATGTCGTTGCATCTCTAGATGACTGTTGTGCTACCATCACCATCAAAGGATCCCATGTTGATTATGGAGTACCACAAGGGGCGAAAAAGTTACCATCACAGGATCATCCCAGCCAAATAGAGTCCCTGCACCTAGATTTGTCCCAAATGGACATAACATCCTTGATCAAATCAAAATAATGCCAACACAAATTTCCATCATGGAGCTACTAAAAATATCATCTTGTCATAAGAAAATCCTTGAGGAAGCATTGGCTTCATCCACTCTCCCCGCAGATCTTGATGCGAAACAATTCCAAGCTATGGTCAGAAATATCATTACACCAAATCTCCTCACATTCTCCAA
This sequence comes from Sequoia sempervirens, assembly GCA_007258455.2. Classification (NCBI taxonomy): domain Eukaryota; kingdom Viridiplantae; phylum Streptophyta; class Pinopsida; order Cupressales; family Cupressaceae; genus Sequoia; species Sequoia sempervirens. Next base: position 698,614,479 of record VDFB02281492.1, on the reverse strand, counting down.
CCAAGATTTTCTTGCTCAACCATCTCATAACTATGCACTCCACTTAGAGGTCTTAGTGTAGAAAAGTATATTAAAAATGGTCTTGGTGGATGGAGGTGCAATCTTGAATATTTGTTCCCTCAAGCTCATTAAATAATTAAAAATCAAGAAAGAGTGTCTCGGGGCACAATCAAAATTTCTATTCAAGTAGGGATACCTATCATGGAAACCACTTGTTAGGTCCTGGACCTCAACTTTCCATATAACATCCTCCTAGGACATCCATTGATTCATGCAATGCAAGCGGTAGCATCAACTTTCTATCAATGTGTCAAATTCACACATGAAGGACAAGAAGTCACCATCCATGGAGATCCCGAACCATTCTCCTACTGTAAAATCCTCAAGGAAAATTATTATAAAATCCCCCAAGTACCAAAAAATGATGAGGGCCCATCTACACCATACATTGATCCCACAACTCTCACTTCCACTTTTGCGATAGAGACACCCCAAAAATGATTTTGTGGTAGGAGAGTTACCACAATCTCCCAAATCATGAGGACATATGCAAGAAAATGAAGCCTCCACATCTCAAACGTCTAATGAAGATTATCCCAACTTTACAAGTTGGGGAGATCTTGGCCAAGAAGTCATAGAGGTAGATCAATCTCATATACTATACCAAGATGATAGACCAGCAAATGATTTACTAATGGATGGAAAAAGTAAAGGTCTACAAATGATGCTCACAATGGGCTATGACAAAAACTAGAGACTTAGGAAAAATGATAATGGGCTTATAATACCTATCATTCTGAAGACACGAATAAGTATTGGCCTTGGATGTACCCCTTTGAGTATAACCATGCGTGGTTGAGGTCTCTAGTTAGAAAGATCAATAATCCTCCTCATCAATCCACAATTGAACTTTACTTACCCATATCTATAGGTTGAGTTATAGATAACTTTACATTTGACATAACTGACATCTATAGTAGTAATGACAATGAGGATCCCATAACCAACCTACCTAGGCTATTTGAAGATACCACTCTTTTCATGATTAGCACCTTATCCTTTGAATTAGACCATCAAAATCATGAAATCTTCCTAGTATACCCCCGACTCATTGATTACGACCAAGAAGGAGCACCAATTCTTGATACATTTTAAAATGATGAGGCACTCTCAGAATTCATGGGACTATGGGATAAAATTCCATGTGGGGATCAAAAAGTAGGGTTTATCATTAAGCTAGATAGACAAGCCTATTATTGGGAAATGATTCAATCCCTCAGTCGCAAAAGTGAGAAATTAAGAATAATATCCAAGTCTTTGAGTGAAAACCACACTGTGGCACTCTCTGACATGAAAAAAGTAAAAATAAAGGATGCATCTAATGGTGAAAACCTCTCTGAGGTGCTTGAGTATGGGGGATTCAATCTTCCTTTTAGAGCTCTTCATCAAGAAAAATCAATAGTCCTAGCAAAAAAGTGCAATCTGGTTAATCCAGGAATAGAGGACACCTTGCATATCACATTATATGCAGAATCATTACTATCAAAATAAAAAGAACTCCTAGTAGCCTTCTTAAGAGAGAGACAAGTTAAATTTACATGGAGCTATCTTGATATACCTAGGCTCGATCAAGAAATCATGGTTCACCATCTAGTAGTACACTCTAAAGAAAAGCTTGTTAGACAAAAGCTCAAGAAAATGCACCCTCAGATCACCCTGCTAGTAAAAATGGAACTAAAGAAGCTATTATATGAAGGATTCATTTGACTGATAGACTATTTAGAATGGGTTTCAAACCTGGTGCCTATCTCAAAACCTGATGGGGGAATCAGAATCTACATAGACTTCAGAGACTTGAACAAAGCATGTCTGAAAGATGATTTCTTGTTGCCCAATATTGACATGATCATAGAAATGATGGTGAGACATGAAATTTTTTCCATGATGGATGGTTTCTCAGGTTATAACTAGATAATGATTGCTAAAGAAGACCAACACAAAAGGGCCTTCATGTGTCCATGGGGGACTTACTACTGGAATACGATGCCATTCAACTTAAAGAATGCAGGAGCAACATACCAAAGAGCCATGGCATTAATCTTCCATGGCATGATCCATAAGACTGTCAAAGATTATTTGTATTACATTTTAGCCAAATCAAAAAGGTGAAAGGATCACATAGCAACCCTCAGTGCCATTTTTGATAGGCTGGAAGAGTACAAGGTTCGATTAAACCCAAAGAAATGTGTCTTTGGAATATAATCAAGAAAGCTGCTAGGATACATAGTGTCAATGCGAGGTATTGAGGTAGATCCAACAAAAGTAAAAGCAATCCTTTAGATAGAGGCACCAAAAACATTAAATAAATTGAGAGGTCTCCAAGGTAGGCTTCAATCCATTCGAAGGTTTATAGCACAGCTGGAAGACAAATAAAAACCATACTCTCACCTACTTCACAAAGGAGTAGCATACAAATGGTAGAATAAGTGTGAAGAATCCTTCAATAAAATCAAAGAATATCTACTTACACCACCAGTCCTAATGCCACCAATCCCAAGAAAACCATTAATTCTCTATGTGCCAGCAACAACATCAGCCCTTGGAATGCTCCTAGCTTAGCATGACAAAAATGTAACAAAAAGAGCCATCTATTAAATTAGGAGAACAATGGTTGGGAATGAGTTAAATTACTCATTCATCAAGAAAGAATTTCTAGTAGTAGTGTTTGCATCATAGAAATTCAGACATTACATGTTGGCACAGAAAATAAAACTCATCGCCAAAATTGAGCCCCTTAAGTACTTACTGTCAAAGGAAATTATCACTGGAATAATGGCCAAATGGGTGATGATACTATTAGAATATGACATTGAATATGTGGAGCAGGAAGTAATCAAAGGCCAAGTCATTGCAGATTAGTTTGCAGAAGCACCAATCTATTCAGAGAATTCTCTCATCTTAAAGTTTCTAGACGAATCCATTTTCAATATCAACATAGCTGACCACTAGAAAATTTACTTTGATGGCTCATATACGCAACATGGATCAGGATCTGACATCTTCTTTATCACCCCACAAGGGGACTACATACCAAGGTCCTATAAATTTGTATTTCCCTGCACTAATAACATTGCAAATTATGAGGCTTTAACCATAGGTCTCAAAATAGTAGTGCAGTGGCATATCATAGCCCTCAGAGTATACTAAGACTCTCAATTGATAATAAACCAAGTCAATAATAAGTACCAGACCAAGGATGATAAGCTCACTCCATATAAGAAATTGGTGGAGAGTCTTAAAGAATCCTTCATCAAAATCACATTTGAGTAGATTCCCAAAGCCAACAATAGAGCGATAGACACCATGGAAATGATTGGATCCTTACTAGACATCCCAAGCACAATGTCCCAAAATATGAATTCCTGATAGAGTAGCTTCTCATACCTACATTCGAGGTACCAGAATCAGAATTCATGTGTGAAATCATTTTTCCTAGTGATCCTTGGTACCCTGACAGCTATACATACCTTCGAATAGGTGTCATACCTACTAACTTACCATCAACCTTAAAATAAACCTTTGTTAAAAAATAATCCTGATTCGTCATCCTAAGAGATACCTTGTATCGTAGGAGCATAGAAGGAACCTTACTACACTGCTTAAACATTGAGGAGGCATTGACCACTCTAACTAAAGTACATAATAGCATCTATGGTTCACACTCGAGTGGAATGACTATAGCCAAGAAATTGTTGAGGATGGGGTATTATTGGTCCACAATGGAAAGAGAAGCACATGACTATCTCAAAAGGTTTCTATAATGTTAGCATCATGGGGACCTTATCCATGCTCTAGTTCAAGAGCTTCATCCCATCATCACACCATGGCCCTTTTCACAGTGGGGACTCAATCTCATTGGAAAAATCACTCCCACTTCATCTAATGGCCACCAGTTCATCATAACCACCACTAAGTACTTTACCAAGTGGGTGGAAGCCATACACATGACATATATAACCAGGAAGCATATATCAAAGCTCATGTTGAACTATCTCATTTGTCGCTACAGTGTCCCACAAGCAATTATCTAAGATAATGGGACACTATTTAAGAATCAGGATGTCCATGACTTCTGTGAAAAATTCAAAATCCAACATCGCTTCTCCACACCATACTATCCCCAAGGAAATGACCAAGTAGAAGCCACAAATAAAACCATTTTAAAGATCCTCAAGAAAACATTCAATGAGGCAGGTTGTGACTAGCATCTACAACTCAATCCCGCCCTCTGGGCCTATCGAACTAGTATCCACACACCCACTAGTACCACCCCCTTTTCCCTAGTCTATTGATTAGAGCCAATACTCCCCATTGAGATCAAGTTCCCATCACTAAGAATATCACTACAAAACCTCATCACAGATGAAGAGCACCGAGTATCAAGACTGAATGAGTTGGAGCTACTAGATGAGCGGTGTATAGATGCTTTAAATCATTTGAAAGTCTATTAGAATAGACACAAGAGGAGCTATAACAAGGAAAATAGAAGGACTTTCAAATTTAGAGAACTGGTACTAAAGGAGAATTAGAAGAATGTCCCAAATCCAAACAACAAAGGAAAATTTGAACCCAATTGGTTGGGACCATTTTCCATCACAACAAGCTATAAATCAGGGGCATATCGGTTATCAACACCTGAAGGGGAATCTCTACAAGAGCCCATGAATAGATCTCATCTCAAAACATTTTATTCCTTATCTTTCAAGGTATAGAACCAAAAATAAATAAATAATTAGAAAATATCCTGAAAAAATGGTTACCTTGGCAAAAACTTGGAAAAGAGGCATCTTGGTGACAACAAAAAAAGAAAAAAAGAAAAAAAGAGAAAAATTTAAAAAATGATTTAAAATAGTAAAGAGAAAAATCGTCCTCTAGTGAAAACCATCTTGGTGGCACTTTGGACAAGTACCCTGGTGAAAACCTGGCAAATAGGCGCCTTGTGTAAATAAGCACTTTCCGTCCACTGGGACCTTTACGGCTTGTTCTGCATCATCCATCCATTATGTTTCCACCATCAATCACATTCAGATCTCCATGCATCACTCATCCAACCACATCCACACCACTTTCCATCCACTGGGACCTTTACGGCTTGTTCTGCATCATCCATCCATTATGTTTCCACGATCAATCACATTCATATCTCCATGCATCACTCATCCAACCACATCCACACCATAGCTTGGTCTTGTTTTCATATCATGATCCCCCCTAGTACTACTCAACCCATCGTCAAGGTTAATTTGTCCTGCCTTTATTAGAGTAGTTTATTGCATCACACTGGGGGCATGCTATCATCGGATCAGATTTGTGTATATTCTTAAAGTCTTAAAATAAAAAAATCCAAAAACATCACAGAATCAAAAAATCCAAAAAACATTAGAAAATCAAAAGATCCAAAAATATCAAAACATTAGAAAATAAAAAAACATCAGAAAAAGCACAAAAACCCAAAAACATTCAAAACATATAAAAAAATACCAAAACAAGTCAAAATTCATCGAAAAAGTCAAAAACAAAGTCGTGTTGTCGAACTACGGGTCTCTGAGCCTTGAACATAGGCAAGGTTGATCTTTGTTCATCCCTCGAGACACTTAGGTCAGTCCTTTAGGATTTTGTCATAATAAACTGATATTGCATCATATATATCGTCATCTGTAAATGGGTCAAGTCATCAGTGGAACTATGTGGTCTCTATGTGTATAATTTAGGAAAGGCTAATCTATTGATCAGTCCTCAAGGCCCCTAGGATAGGTCTTTAGGTTAGTCTCCTAGTCAAAATCTCATAAAACCCAAAAAAAATTCTAAAATTGAAAATCAAAACATTTGAAAATCTCCAAAAACACCAAAAACAACCTCAAAACATTGTAAAACTCCAAAAACATCTAAATATTTGAAAAAATCCATCTATCTCATCTTGATTTCATTCGCAATAACATCACTCATAATAAATGATTGTCATCCTCAACCTTTGGTGAAACAATCAGAAACAAGCCTACCAGGTTAAAAGTGAAAACTCAAAATGTCAAGGCTCGGGTTTAAGTCAATACGTAAACAAGTCAGTCAACTCTTTGTGTCAATAGCCTATCATCCAATCAATCCCATTTCAATCATCTGATAACATGTCCTAAGATAAATCCTTCCTACAATGGGCATTATTTATTAGAAAGAACACTTTGTATAAACAAAATGACGTGCCGCCATCCACTAGCAAGTCCTAGGATGTATCCTTCCTACAATGGGCATTATCTTTTGGCAATAGTTTCGGTTCTTATCCTTAAAAACACATTTCATTTTGGTTAGCGGTATTGAAGAACATCATCTTGTTTGTTTACTTTATCTTGGTATTTTGACTTATCTCTTTGCACTCATTCCAATAACCCATCGATGATGTCCAAACAAATGAATTTAGAGAGATAGGAATGGGGTAGTGATCATTATCTTTTTTCGGATGCTTGTGGGACGTTCTTGTAAAATAACCTTGGTGAATACTTGCTTTGTTAGATATGTATGGAGGGTGTTTTGGGCAACTTGTTGACTATTGCATTGATAGGTTATACCTTTCTGTGTTTTGGTTTGAGCTGTTTGAAACTTCTAAAGTGCATCCTAGCAAGGTTTTCATATGTCAGTTGTGAACAAGAATACTCCTATATGTTTGTCGAGTCAAAGTCCATCACACTACATACAACACCATCTTGGTCCTTTATACCTCAAAGCATCATGCTTAGGCATGTTATCAAACATAAGGTAAGTGACCCTTGTTCCCAATCCTTGATAAGCAAATTATCCATTTATGATCATCAATTTCTCATCATAATCTCTCATAAATTTGGCTTGTTGGATCCTCTTGTCATCACTTGATTTCTTCTTCTTTGCACTAACATCACGTCAGGAATATTTAATCATCATCATTAGTGCATCCATCCTGCATCCAAAAAACCATCAACATTTTGCACATCAACTCCCATTCATGTTCATCATCATAATATAGATCTGTTAGTCTAAGCATCTGTATAAAATATTCATTGCATAATCATATAGGCATTATCGCATCATCCATCATCACATCATATCATCATTTAAGTTGTTTAGGATAATATAGATTGGTTATTCTAAGCATCTTAAAATCATCTCAATTGCATCATCATCATGGCCATCCATTTTGAACCTCTTTATCGTGAGATTGACCCTCAAATAGAATTTTTTGGCTTGATCTCTCGAGGGGGAAATGTACTAGTGTACTTCTTTCTATTGGGGTATCTAAAAAAAAAAAAATTGAATTTTGATTGTGGAAAGTTTATTCTTTGAATGAACATAGCAAGTACATTGCTTCAAAGAGGGGCAAAATGTAGACACGTGAAGTTAGCATCATGCATTTAATTAACTCAATCATCAAATAAATCAAATTCACATTCATCCATTCATCAGGTAAATAAAATTCAATAAATCCAGTCTCCTAAGGTTATCCATTTAAATTAAATAAATCAACTTTGTTTAATTTAACTCTTGCATCCCCCTTTTAATTAAATAAACAAAACTTTTTTTATTTAAATCTCAAATTCATATTCCATCCCTTTTGATTTAAATAAATCAAAAAAATTATGTCAAATGGGTCAAAAGCATCTAACATCATCTTAACTAAGCTAATCCTAATTAATTTAATCTAACCACCCATCACATCCTCTAGCTTTTCCCACTTGCACCAATAAAGCATTTTAATTCATTTATAAATTCCTCATTTTCCCTCAACAAAGCATCTTTTGGGAATATTCTCCAAGTTTGAATTTGAAAAGAAAGTTGACTAGTCCCTTCCAACATGGCAATAACTCTCTCACATGTCCCCCACTTAGTATTTATATCACTTTTTCTCCCTCCAACAAGCCAAATTTGAATTTGAAAAAGGCCAACCAATCTCATTTATGGGCACATTGGCCAAAAATTGCACATCCCTCAACCATTGACAAGGTGAAAAGTGGCTCTATCTCATTGGCTAAATATTTGTCCCACATTCATTCATTTGGCTTCTTCTCTCATCAAAATATTCTATAAATGGAAGGCTTCTTCTTCATCTTAGCATCCACAATCCTCATGCAAAGTTACTCTCTTCAATAGAGAGCTAATTTTTTCCACTCATGTAACACCCCTCCATTTTTCTATTAGATCGAACAGTGTTCTTCTATGATATGTCTTATTTTTGTTGCATTGTGACTATGGAACTTGGTTATTTTAACAACTATCTGTTAAGCGATGTAAACATTATGTTTTGATGTGATGGAACTTTACTAAGATGTTATTATTATTTCATGTTATGGATTAAATTAGCATGTATGTGAATTACTGGCGCTTTATGTTTGATTATATCATTGATGATTAGATGTGTCGGTTAGTGATATTGTATTGGTGAAGGGGACGGGATCACATCACTCGCATGCAAGTGCCCTGGGATCCCACGATTTCCTCTTCACAGTGTGTCTTAATATATTATATGCATGTTTCAACACTTGTATTGTGTGCAGGATGCAGGTACAGGACATCGACTCCACCTAGTTTCACAGGTTTGAGTGTGTCCCTTAACCAATGGTATCGATTGGGACATAGTAACTAGGTTTTATGTGTCAACCATCACCCTAGTTATTGTGTGTCATCAAGTTTGTAGTCGGGCTCAGTTACTTTATGTTGTAGTTTTCTCCTTGGCTTTGTATTTAAAATTCCAAGTTAAAAGTGATTAAATGGCTTTTGAAATTTATAAATGATTATTGTTTTGTCTTATTGAAATGTTGGGAAATTAGTGATTAATTAATTAATTTAATTTAATTAATAAAATAATCTAATTTTGAATTAGATTTATTTTATTGACTAATTAAATTAATAGTGATAAATTAAACCAATTTGGTTGGGTTGGCACCCTTAGATTTTTGGATTAAGTCAAAAATTAGAATTATGCTTTATATTTTTCTTTTAGAAATAAAAGTTGAAAATAATTGTATTTGTGAAATTGTTAAATTCATTTGGTTAAATAAATTTAATTACCTTTTTGGTTGAAGATAAATTTTATTTAAAATGAAAACTATGCAAAATTCATTTGGAGAAAGCAAATTGTTTTAAAATTTGAAAAATAGAAAATATCTCCATTTTGGCAATAAATTTAGTGGGTGAGTCAATTTTAGGGCTTTGAAAAATTTGGAGAAGAAAGGGCATAAGGTAATTGATGTTTATTAGAGAATTTTCAATTTTTGAATTGGGAAGGGAGAGTAAAAACTTGGTTTTGAATTCTTGGAAGAATTCTTGGTTTGATTTTGGTGGAGAGCTTGGAGGAGGCTAGAATTGTGGAATTGAAGGAGGGCTTGGAATTCTCCATTTTTGAAAGCTTCCAAATTTGGAGGAAACACAAGGTTCCATCATTCTTTCTTCTACTTCTTTCTTTCTTTTGAATGAGGTTATATGATTGAAAATGTAATTTTAGATTCAATGAAATTCATGGAAAACCTCTCAAATTTGCAAAATTATAGATAGATTTGGAAATGGAAACTAAAAAAAGAATTTAAACCAAGAAATAGAGAAAAAAATAAAAGAAAACTCTATTGTAGAACTAGATTTTGAAAACCCATTTTGTTGTTTTGAAAATAAGTTCTATTATTGAAATAGGTTTGGATTATTTTTACAATTTAAGCCTAAAATAAAAATCTGGGTATATATATGTGTAAATATACCCATGCATATCAAGACATGGATATATTTACTCATATATATACAAATATATATTCATTTTATTTGAAATTTTAGACTTTGGGATAAACCCAGAAAAATGCTTGTATTTTTGCCATAGACAATGGCTGTGAAAATAAAATAAAATTGTAAATTTTTGTTTATTGTTGTGGGGTGGGCGGTTAAACCCCACCACCAGCACATAGCCATGGCCATGAGCCATGGACTGTGTGAGGAACACACAGGCTACGACCTTTAGGGCTTGCGGTTTCCAACGAACTCAGATTTCTTTTTTTTTGTTTTTTTAATGTTTGTTTTATAATTACTATTTAATATTATATTAATATTAATATGTATAATAATATATATATTATATATGTATAATAATATATATATTATATATGTAATATAATATATTATATTATATGTATAATATATAATATTATATATATATAATACTATTATAATATTTAAATAATATTTATTTAATTATATTAAATATGAAAATAATAGGAAATTTAGAATGAGTAAAATGAAATAGATGTTAGTTGAATGACTTAATTATTTAAGTGTTCGACTATAATTATAGTTGCGAAATTGTGAATCAATGAAAGAGTTATTTTAATCAAATGATGTGAGTTTTTGAAAAGGAAAAAATAGGTTTTACAGGGACCTGAAACCACGAAGTTTAAACAACAAGAGATAAGAAGAAAAAGTAAAAACAACCAGACAGCTGTCCCAAAAAGGAAATGACAGCACCAAAAGACAATAGGGCCCAAAAAAGGACTGCCCCAAAAAAAAAAAAAAGCAAACAAAACACTACGTTACTCCAAGGTGTTCAGTAATTCCTCAACTTCCTTTTCAACATTTTGCATGTCCTGTAACCCCTGCTTGAGAATTTGAACTGTATGTGAAGAAGTCGGGGTCTTCCTCTTAATGTTTTCCCTAGTAGGAGTCGAAATCCCTTCACTAGCCGATCTGCTGCCTCCCCTGTCCGCATCGAAATCCACAACCAGCGAACCCTTTTAGTTTTTTTCAAGCTTTTCCACCATTGCATTTATGATGATGGTGTTATGCCTAGCAATTTTGTGATTGTTTGCAACAGTGGCCCTAATGTTTTGTTTGATCTTGGACATGTTACACTCGATACTAGCCAATATATCCTCCTGTAATTGTTGTCTTTTCCTTGGTAATGGAGTTTCTTGTTCATCATTATCTCTACTATTCCAACTGATCTTATACTCCAAACCCATAACCTTGTTGCTGAGATCACTAACACGGCCTTTCAAGTCACATACTTCTTTTTGGGTCCATTTGAGGATGGTAAAAAGGCCATCCGTACTTTTTTTTGCTATACTAACCAAATCCTTAGGCTTAAGCTTATTCAAAGCAGAATTAATTTCACCCTGAATAGGGGACTCAAAGTGATCATTCCCAAGTTTACCAGAAGCAGGGGCACTAGGGGCTGATTCCTTACTAACCATGGGCTTATGAGAGAGGATTTCCATAGAATTTCTAGAGTATGAAACAAGTTTCATAATAGGGTTACCTTTACAACCAGGGGACAAACCCAGAGTAGGGCAACTAGGGGACAGCTGGGGGTTAAGATAGGGCTGAGAGGAAAAAACCAGACTAGGGCACTCATGCAGCAGTTGCCGTTTAGGACAAGACAACGGGGAAAAATCCTTAATAATTTTCTGACAAGACAAGGACTTGGGAGCAATGGTATCAAGACCAACAAGAACACAAGCAGGGGGAGCACGGGGTTCGATTTCCCTACTACTTTTTGTCTCCTCATCATCCAACTCTTCAATTTCAATAGTTTTAGGCAAAGCAGGTAAATGTTGAAAATACTCAAAAATGAGCCTAACAAGACCAGGGTGAATAATAGCATTCCTCCTAGGGTTTCTTTCCACTTCATCTAGGCAATTCTTCAGAGAAGAAAATAAGTAAAAAGGTAGAGATATACGAACCTTATGATAGAAATGATTCAGAATGGCAAAGTGGTAACAATAGACTCTGGTAAAGCGCCCGCCAATCATAATATATTCCATAATAACTCTTAAAAATTTCCTCCAAATAGATTTGATGGACTCCACATCAAAGTAGCTATTAGCAACCTTAACCATCTTCACTTTCTCCTTATCTTTTTTGGGAAATTTAATGACCGCTTCATCAAAGAATTGTCGGTCTTGGTAGAATTTTAAACCCTCAGTCAAAAGACTTGTTATTCACCAATTAAGTCCTCACTCAGCTTAACATTCCTTCCAAACAACACGATCTCTCCATTTTTCCAGTTTTTAACAAAATAGTCCAGCATCCCCTCATCCATACCATGGAGCTTTTCCAGATATGGGAATAAACCTCCCTTTTCGATTCTTTCCCACCCTTTAGCATTCTTTCTGTGCTCTTGGAAATTGCTTGGCTCCACACATTTTCTTTCTCCACCCATAGTCAGCTCACTGTAAAACAACACAGAATAGTTGCTCTGGGTCCCGTTTAGGTATTTTTTGTCGAACACCTAGAAAGCGTGCCACAGACTCTTCTTAAAAAATAAAGTGATGTCGGTCCCATCAAATCTAATGAAATTGATGTACCTGATCTTTATCCTAATCTTTATCTGTTTCATCATGACTAAGATTGCCTTCTCTCCCATGCACTGAATCATAATAAATTAGCGCTTTTACTTCAGGATGGAGGATGTCATTCTTCCTCCACATGTTTTCCCCACCCTTCTTAACCCCTTCATTGGCGAAGAAATCCTCCACCTGATTGGCTTCTCTATAGGCATGGGACACTTTCACTTTATCAAATTTACTTAATAAAGTTTTCCTGTCTTCGATCCATTTTTTGAAGGTCCATGAGGGGGGGTAATCCCAAGAATACAATTTATTATATTCAATGAATCACCCTCCAACCAAATATATTTTGTGTTGATCTTGAGGGCTAGGCTAACCACATGAAAAGCCCCAACAGCTTCCGCAACATGATTAGTTTGAATTCTGATGTCCACAGCAAAAGTCGCAATAAAAGCCTCGGTGTTGTCCCTTAAAACACACCCACTACCAGCTTTCCCAGGGTTACCTTTAGCTGCACCATCAAAGTTGGCTTTCATCCAACCCAAAGGCGGCATAGACCAATTAGCATTATCTCTCCCACACACTCTAGGTTTGAGGCTTTTTGACCCAAGTAATTTTGAATTCCACTTTTCAGCCATAGCAACATTAAAGGGAGACTAGAAAGCCTTCTCAAACATTTTTCCAGGAATTTAAGATAAAATTTCCTTTATGGCCCTAACAATTTTAGCATACAAATCCCCTTCTAACATCTCTTTATCCCTGAACACTTGATTGTTCCTTTCCTTCCAGACATTCCAAGACACAAAAGGAAGAATAAAAGACCATAGCTTTCTCACAAAAGGATTTTTTGAAGGAGCTTTCCATTGAATGAAGAAATCTTCAACAGACGCAGGGAAAACCCACACAAACTCAAGAAGCCCCAGTAATTTATCCCAAATATTCAACACAAAAGGGCAATGAAGAAAAAGATGATTAACAGTCTCGGCTTCATTCCTACACATATAACATCTTCTTGGTAATTGAATTCCTCTTTTTCCAAGATTGTCCAAAGTGAGGATCTTATTCTGTAGCAATCAAATGATGTTATTTAATAAATTGTTTGATTATGATTTGGTTGTGATACTAAGGATGAAGGAACGACTTGACTTATTGCAATGTCGTGGAATGAAATTTAGATTTATTTTTTATTAGATAAATGCAAGGAAGGAAAAGCTATGATTGATTGGATTTAGGAAATCCGAATATTAGCTTATTTAATTTGATTAAGTGCACTAATGTGATGACTGATTGGATTTATGAAATCCTAATGTAGATTACCTTATATTATTTGTAAGCTTCCTTTCATCGTAGGACATACATTCTTGATGGAATTTGAGTTAGATTTTGTAAGTCTTCCTTTGAGGTTGTCATTTTAAAAGTAAAGGTTGTCGATATGTTAGTCAACCTTGTGAGTGTTTTGGGTAGTGCATGTGGTGGCAGTTGAGTTATCACCCGGTTATCATAAACGAGATATGTGGTAGGTCATGGATACCCAAGTACTACGAACAAGTTGTTTGACCTTATGTGTTAAGGTTGAAATTGGTCATAGTTTTATGCATCTTGTCTACCCTTAGATTGGGGTTTTTGTATCCCAGTGTTGTCAGTAGGAGAGTGGCCCTTTGTGGGGGTCCAATGCCCAAAGTGGTGTCAGGGTAACTCACCTAGGGTTTAATTAAGTGATAATCTAAAATAATTAATGGGAAACTTCACACTAATAAAGTTAAAGAATGCCTCTCTCATGGAACATGCATGGTTAAGACTTGAGATGAGATGAGACACATAGTTTTGTATGAGGGTCTGACGCCGGTAGAGGCAAGCCAGGGTAACCCATGATGGGAGTCCAGTAGCCTAGGAAGGTTGAGCTAGGGTAACTCATGACAACTTATGTATGACACTCTCTCTATGTCAACATTTAGCCAGTTATTGTGTATTGTACAATGGTGTACTTGTCCTTTGTAACCTAGAAGAAATGTATTGTCTTGTGAGTTTTCATACTATGTTAAGTGTTATTATTTGGTATTTGACTCAGTTCAATTATGTTAGCCTTTTTCTAGAGGTAGTTGGTCTTGACCAGAAATCCTTGTTACTATCTCCTAGCATGGGGGGTGAGCCTTTGGGTTTCACTTGGTTGGGTGGAACGTGCACCTTACATCGTTGGCTTTGATCATGATCATGTGGATGAGACTTTCATGATGGAGAGCTCGTTGGATTCTAGTCACTCTTCTAGTTTCTTTTACTCTAGTTATTCTTGTATACCATTACCCCTCATTTGTATCGAGGTGGAAATTGTAATAAGTATCATGTTTATTTGATCTACCTCATTCGGGGAATGAGTGTTGTAATTATATTGTAAACAATCGTTATTGGTTATCATGTTGTATCTTTTAGTCTTTGATGTAATTATCCTGTATGGAATGTATGTACTTTAATTCCTTAATTGAATGATGCTATGTTTTCATTCCTTGGTTGTTTTATTCGGGTTTAAGTAATCTTTGTCTCATAGCCTTAGGGGATGTTTGCAAAGTGTAGTGAACTTGTATGTTATTGTTCCTTTTAATTTTATTTTTTTTCCATTTGGTTAGTGAATTGCAACTTCCCCTAGGGTTGCACGACAAGCCATTACACATGGTATCAGAGCCTAGGTTTAAACACTGGGTACTCTGGGATTATCGTGGACCCATTATGCTTGTAGTGTGTAGGTTTTGAGTGGTGTGTCTTGCCTAATACCTTGAGGTGTCTATGCAGGAGTATGCCTCCTAGACACGGAAGAGGTGGAGGGTGTAGATGTGGTCATTTAGGTGATCGCGTTAGGGAACAACAGGACTAACCTCCGCATGTTCCTCATGAGCCTGATCGTGAGGAGCAACAGGCTTCTTAGAACATTCAGGGATAGGGTAACCAGAATCTAGATCCACGAGGGATCAAGGACGCTAAGTTGTGTCAGTTGTTAGAGGAGACTCTTGCTCATCTTGGGCCTAGGTAGGAGGTAGAGCCAGTTGTGGTTAGAGAAAGAGGAGTACCAGATCAGTCTGATGCAGAGGTAGCCGCCCATATGAGGGACTTGCCTAGGGCACGTCCACCCATATTTGAAGGATTAGGTAGTGGTTTGGAGGTAGAGACATGGCCCATTAACTTGACTAGGTGTTTTGCTATGCAGCCATATAGTAGCAACACTTGAGCTAGGTGCGCTATCATGCACTTGAGGGGACTTGCCTCCACTTGGTGGAGATTGGAGGAGCATAAGTTCCACATGGACATTGGTACGGTATCTTGGGAGTTGTTTCTGGAGAGGTTCTGAGCTAGATTTCTTTCAAAGCATTGGAGGCAGCATCAAGGAGACGAGTTCCATGCCTTGCGGTTTATGGATATGACAATAGATCATTATGAGCATCATTTTTATGAGCTCAAGCAATATGTCGGTATAGGTGATGATGAGGGTATGCTTGTGCAACATTTTGTTAGGGGCTTGAATGCCCAAATCAGTGGTGGAGTTCAGATATTTGAGCTGAAGACCATGGAGGTAGCTGTGGATAAGGCTCGAATTGTGGAGGAAAATTTAGCTTTGGCTTTTGGTGGTTAGTCGGGAGTTCAATTTGGCAGTGCACCTTCCTTTGGTGTTGGATCTCAGGGTGGTCAGTCTCAGGTTGTAGGTGTTCCCAAGGGGAATCAGGAAATCGCAAAGAGTGGGCAACATCAACCTTCATAGTCAGAGCAACAGAACTCTCAGTCCCAGCACGGTGGTAGTTAGAAGTAGAGGAAGAGGGATCAGAGTTGGATTCAAGCTCATCGTGATCACTACGATCAGCCTACTCAGAGTTCCTAGTCAGTGTATAGTGGAGGTGGCTTTTCACAGCCTAGTGCATCTCTTGATGTTAGGGAGTTTAGTAGAGGGATAGGATGTTTCACTTGTGGTCAGTAGGGCCACATTCCTCGTCAGTGTCCTCAGCAAGGTGCTTCTAGTTTTAGTCAGAGAGTGTTGGCTTCTAAGCCAACGGTAGGTGATGCAGGCAGATCACATAGGGTTCTTACTGCAGTGGATACCCGTCCGACCAGGCACCAGGGTGTAGTTCATCCTTCAGCGTTAGGAGTTCATCCTCAAGGATCTAGTTTTTGAGTGTGTTTGAAGGAGCTTTATCCCTTCTTGTTTGCAGGCTTCTAGGAGTAAGCCTTACCCTAGGGGGGAGGATGTAACACCCCTCCATTTTTCTCTTAGATCGAACAATGTTCTTCTCTGATATGTTTTTATTTCTGTTGCATTGTGACTATGGAACTTGGTTATTTTCACCGCTATCTGTTAAGCGATGTAAACATTATGTTTTGATGTGATGGAACTTTATTCAGATGTTATTATTATTTCATGTTATGGATTAAATTTGCATGTATGTGAATTACTGGCGCTTTATGTTTGATTATATCATTGATGATTAGATGCATCAGTTAGTGATATTGTATTGGTGAAGGTGACAAGATCACATCACTCGCATGTGAGTGCCTTGGGATCCCGTGATTTCCTCTTCATCATGTGTCTTAATATATTATATGCATGTTTTGACACTCGTATTGTGTGCAGGATGTAGGTACAGGACATCGACTCCACCTGGTTTCACAGGTCTGAGTGTGTCCCTTGACCAATGGTATCGATTGGGAGATAGTAACTAGGTTTTCTGTGTCAACCATCACCCTAGTTATTGTGTGTCATCGAGTTTGTAGTCGGGCTCAATTATTTTATGTTGTAGTTTTCTCCTTGGCTTTGTATTTAAAATTGCAAGTTAAAAGTGATTAAATGGCTTTTGAAATTTATAAATGATTATTGTTTTGTCTTATTGAAATGTTGGGAAACTAGTGATTAATTAATTAATTTAATTTAATTAATAAAATAATCTAATTTTGAATTAGATTTATTTTATTGACTAATTAAATTAATAGTGATAAATTAAACCAATTTGTTTGGGTTGTCACCCTTATATTTTTGGATTAAGTAAAAAATTAGAATTATGCTTTATATTTTACTTTTAGAAATAAAAGTTGAAAATAATTGTATTTGTGAAATTGTTAAATTCATTTGGTTAAATCAATTTAATTACCTTTTTGGTTGAAGCTGAATTTTATTTAAAATGAAAACTATGCAAAATACATTTGTGGAAAGCAAATTGTTTTAAAATTTGAAAAATAGAAAATATCTCCATTATGGCAATAAATTTAGTGGGTGAGTCAATTTTAGGGCTTTGACAAATTTGGAGAAGAAAGGGCATAAGGTAATTGATGTTTATTAGAGAATTTTTAATTTTTGAATTGGGAAGGGAGAGCAAAAACTTGGTTTTGAATTCTTGGAAGAATTCTTGGTTTGATTTTGGTGGAGAGCTTGGAGGAGGCTAGAATTGTGGAATTGTAGGAGGGCTTGGAATTCTCCATTGTTGAAAGCTTCCAAATTTGGAGGAAACACAAGGTTCCATCATTCTTTCTTCTACTTATTGCTTTCTTTTGAATGAGGTTATATGATTGAAAATGTAATTTTAGATTTGAATGAAATTCATGGAAAACCTCTCAAATTTGCAAAATTATAGATAGATTTGGAAATGGAAACTAAACAAGGAATTTACACCAAGAAATAGTGAAAAAAATCAAAGAAAACTCTATTGTAGAACTAGATTTTGAAAACCCATTTTGTTGTTTTGAAAATAAGTTCTATTATTGAAATGGGTTTGGATTATTTTTACAATTTAAGTCTAAAATAAAAATTTGGGTATATATATGTGTAAATATACCCATGCATATCAAGAAATGGATATATTTACTCATATATATACAAATATATATTCATTTTATTTGAAATTTTAGACTTTGGGATAAACCCAGAAAAATGCTTGTATTTTCGCCATAGACAATGGTTGTGAAAATAAAATAAATTTGTAAATTTTTGTTTATTGTTGTGGGGTGGGCGGTCAAACCCCATCGCCACCACATAGCCATGGCCATGAGCCACGGACTATGTGAGGAACACACAGGCCGTGGCCAGAACGGCCACGGGCTGTGTGAACCCCACACAGCCGCGACCATAAGCCACAGACTGTGTGAAGCTTCACACAGGCCGCGGCCTTTAGGGCTCACAGTTTCCAACGAACTCGGATTTCTTTTTTTTCTTTTTTTTTATGTTTGTTTTATAATTATTATTTAATATTATATTAATATTAATATATAGAATAATATATATATATTATATATGTAATACAATATATTATATTATATGTATAATATATAATATATTATATATATATATAATATTATTATAATATTTAAATAATATTTATTGAATTATATTTAATATGAAAATAATAGGAAATTTAGAATGAGTAAAATGAAATAGATGTTAGTTGATCGACTTAATTATTTAAGTGTTCGACTACAATTATAGTTGCGAAATTGTGAATCAATGAAAGAGTTATTTTAATCAAATGATATTAGTTAATAAATTGTTTGATTATGATTTGGTTGTGATACTAAGGACGAAGGAACGACTTGACTTATTGCAATGCCATGGAATGAAATTTAGATTTTTTTTTTATTAGATAAATGCAAGGAAGGAAAAACTGTGATTGATTGGATTTAGGAAATCTGAATATTAGTTTATTTAATTTGATTAAGTGCACTAATGCGATGACTGATTGGATTTATGAAATCCTAATGTAGATTACCTTATATTATTTGTAAGATTCCTTTCGTCATAGGGCATACATTCTTGTTGGAATTTGAGTTAGATTTTGTAAGTCTTCCTTTGAGGTTGTCATTTTAAAAGTAAAGGTTTTCGGTATGTCAGTCAACCTTGTGAGTGTTTTGGGTAGTGCACGTGGTGGTAGTTGAGTTATCACTCGGTTATCATAAACGAGATATGTGGTAGGTCATGGATACCCAAGTACTACAAACAGGTTGTTTGACCTTATGTCTTAAGGTCAAAATTGGTCATAGTTTTGTGCATCTTGTCTACCCTTAGATTGGGGGTTTTGTATCCTAGTGTTGTCAGTAGGAGAGTGGCCCTTTGTGGGGGTCCAACACCCAAAGTGGTGTCAGGGTAACTCACCTAGGGTTGAATTAAGTGATAATCTTAAAGAATTAATGGGAAACTTCACACTAATGAAGTTAAAGAATGCCTCTCTCATGGAACATGCATTGTTAAGACTTGAGATGAGATGAGACGCATAGTTTTGCATGAGGGTCCGGTGCCAGTAGAGGCAAGCCAAGGTAACCCATGATGGGGGTCCGGTAGCCTAGGAAGGTTGAGCTAGGGTAACTCATGGCAACTTATAAATGACACTCTCCCTACGCCAATATTTAGCTAGTTATTGTGTATTGTACAATGGTGTACTTGTCCTTTGTAACCTGGAAGCAATGTATTGTTTTGTGAGTTTTCATAATGTGTTAAATGTTGTTATTTGGTATTTGACTCAGTTCAATTATGTTAGCCTTTTTCTAGAGGTAGTTGGTCTTGACCAGAAATCCTTGTTACTATCTCCTAGCACGGGGGGTGAGCCTTTGGGTTTCACTTGGTTGGGTGGAACGTGCACCTTACACCATTGGCTTTGATCGTGATCATGTGGACGAGACTTTCATGAGGGAGAGCTTGTTGGATTCTAGTCACTCTTCTAGTTTCTTTTATTCCAGTTATTCTTGTATATCATTACCCCTTATTTGTATCGAGGTGGAAATTGTAATAAGTATCATGTTTATTTGATCTACCTCATTTGGGGAATGAGTGTTGTAATTATATTGTAAACAATCAGTATTGGTTATCATGTTGTATCTTTTAGTCTTTGATGTAATTATCCTGTATGGAATGTATGTACTCTAATTCCTTAATTGAATGATGCTATGTTTTCATTCCTTGGTTGTTTTATTCAGGTTTAAATAGTATTTTTCTCGTAGCCTTAGGGGATGTTTGCAAAGTATAGTAAACTTGTATGTTATTGTTCCTTTTTAAAAAAAAAGTTGTTGCATTTGGTTAGTGGATGGCAACTTCCCCTAGGGTTGCGCGGCGGGCCATTACAACTGCACAACTCATCATCTTGATCATCAACATATCATCAACCTATCAAGATCTTGTCAAGGATTAGGAAAGGGATTCTTTCCACAAAAGCACCAATCCAATATGAGATAGAGTTTGCATCATGTTTCATATGCTCTTGCTTTAGTTATCATGTCATTTGTTTGCATTTTTGAACCATGATGTATTATTTCATATGGATGTTGAAGGTTTGTTTTGTTTAAACACACTAACCATGCTTTTGTATGTTAGATTTATAACCATTTGCATTTTTTGACATCCACAATTATGGATTGTTTGAGTGTAGCTAAGTACTTCGCAAAGATAGATTTCAAGAGAAGATATCACTAGATCAAGATTAGAGAAGGAGATGAATGTAAGATATCCTTTAAAACCAAGGAGGGCTTGTACAAGTGGTTAGTCATGCCCTTTAGGTTAACCAACACACTGAGCACATTTATGCAGCTTATGAATGAGGTATTGAAAGATTTTTTAGGAAAATTTGTCATTGTTTATTTGTATGATATTTTTATTTTTAGTAAAACATTGGAGGAGCACTTGATTCATATTTGAAAAGTTTTTGAGAAGTTAAGGGAGGAGAACTATTGATTAATTTGAAGAAATGTGGTTTTGTGGAGAAAGAGTTAGTTTATCTGGGATTTGTTATCTCAATAGAGGGTCTTAAAATGGATCCAAAGAAGGTGAAATCTATCATTGAATGGCCTACCCTGAGGAATATTATATAGGTAAGATCATTTCATGGTCTAGCAAGTTTTGGCAGAAATTTTATTAAGAATTTCAGTAGTATTTGTGCACCTCTAATTGAAGCAATGAGAGGGGATAGAAAAGAGTTTAAGTCAACCATAGGAGCAACCAAAATTTTTGATATGTTGAAGAAGAAAGTTATAGAGCAACCTATTTTGGAACTTCTAGATTGCAATAAGGTCATTCAGGTAGATTGTGATGCTAGTGGCACTACCATAGGATTTTTTTTGAGTCAAGAAGGTAAGCTTATTTCCTATTTTAGTAAGAAGTTAAACTATGATAAGAAGAAATATTCTATCTATCATCAAGAGTTTTATGCTATAGTTCAAGCTTTGAAGAAATGGAGACATTATTTTTTTCCAAATAATTTGTTTTATATATTGATCACTAGGCTTTGCAGTGCCTCAATAGTCAAGGAAAGTTTAATCAAAGGCACTTAAAATTGGGTTGAGTTTTTGCAAAGTTATAATTTTATTTTGAAGCATAAGAGTGGAAGCTCAAACAATGTTATAGATGTATTAAGAAGAAAGAAAAATTTCTTGATAAAGATGAATAAAAAGGTTGTTGGGTTCAATGAACTCAATATTTTGTATCTAGAAGATTCAGAGTTTGTAGAAGCTTGCAAGACTTGTTTGGAACCTATTACATTGGATATGACGAGATGGTTGGATTTCTTAATCCAAGAATGAATGTTGTTTAGAGGAATCCAATTGTGCATTCCAAGGAGTTGTATGAGAGAGAATCTAATCAAGGAGAAGCATGGTGGAGGATTGGATATAAATTTTGGTCTAGATAAGACCATTGCTCTTGTCAGTGAGAATTATTATTGGCCATAGTTACAACAAGATGTGAAGAATTTTGTACAAAGTTGAAAAGTATGTCAGATGGCGAAAGGAACAAGTCAAAATAATGGATTGCATCAACCATTACCTGTACCTGAGAAGCCATGGGGGGATATTAGCATGGATTTTTTTCTTGGATTTCCAAGGACATAGAGAGGGCATGATTCCATATTTCTGGTGGTGGATATATTTTCAAAGATGGTACATTTCATTCTTTGTCATAAGACTAGTGATGTTCATGTGACAGAGTTGTTTCTCAGAGAGGTGGTGATACTACATGGTCTACCAAAGAGTAGTTCCAAATAGAGATACCAAATTTGTTGGTTATTTCTAAAGGAAATTATGGAAGAAGTTGAAAATAGATTTGAAGTTTAGTTCTACACACCATCCATAGACTGATGAAAAAAACAAAGGTGGTGAATAGGAGTTTTGGAAACCTACTAAGATGCTTAGTTGGAGATAAGCCCAAGGGATGGGATTTGATTATGTCACAGGTGGATTCTTTTTATAACAATTCTGTCAATAGGAGCATTGGTAAATCACCATTCTAGATTGTATATGGGAGTAGTCCAAGAACTACTTCTAAACTAAGAAAGGTGGGTAAGGGGGAGGAGAGTAGTGTTGAGGATGAAGATTTTGTTGAGCACCTAAAGAATTTGCACGAAGAGGTGAAGAAACATATCAATAACATGAACTCACAATATAAGGCTCAGGAAAATAAAAAAAGGAGGCATAAGGATTTCCAGGTAGGAGATTATGTCATGGTTCATTTGCAAAAGGAAAGGTTTCCAGTTGGTTCATACAACAAGTTAAATATGAAGAAGTTTGGACCATGCAAGATCTTGAAGAAGCATGATTCATGAAACACTTATAAGGTAGAGTTTCCTAGTGGAATAAACATTTCTATTGTGTTCAAAATTATTGATTTGATAGAGTATCATGAAGGTGATATAGAGGAGGGACTAATAAATAAACAGCTAAAAATTCTAGCACCTACTTTAGAGAAGGAAGAGGATAGAAGAGATCTTGGATAGCCGTGTGGGTAGAAACACAAGAAACAAACAATATGTAGAGTACCTAGTCAAATGGAGGGAAATTCTTACTAGAGATTCATCATTGTTATCTAAGGTTGAGGTTACTTATCTTGATTTCCCTCTAACTCTTGAGAAGTGACAGGGTCACTTTTTAGATTACCTTGGGTGTCTGATGCAGGAGCATCCAGTAGTGTAAGGAAATCTTGCATCACCCTTTGAAAAAAATGTTTTCTTTATTTTCCTTAGTTGTTCTGAGTTCTGTGATGGCACTTAAGGGGTATAAGACTGTCAAGCCTAAAATATAACAAAAATCAGACACTTACTATTTTTAGTAAGTTGGCCAAAAGAGGCTCATATGGACGTGAAATTTTACCCCAAGGAGCAGAGATGAAAAAAATTTCATTCATGAAATAATCACCTAAATACCTTGCATGGTTTAGGAGAAATTAAAGTTTCCATCCTGGGAAATTTTTCCAATGTAGCTTCAAATTTAGATATAAAACTTTGGAGGCCACAAAAAATCTCAAAAAGTGGCTAAACTGACCTATGGTCAATTAAAATGTTGTAGAGCTTGTCGAGAGCTTTCCAACGATATGCAATAATAATGAATCAAACACCTAGATCAAAAGTTATAGCCTGACGAATTTGGTCCTCTAAATAGTGAATTTCTTAAAAAAAAAATTCCTAAGCCAGAAATCAAATGGTGGGACTTTTGGCGCCAAAATAAAAGAGGAAATTTGAACTTTATAGAACATTCTAAGGTGGTTATTGGGGAAAATAAAAAGGGTTAAGTGGGGGTTGTAGAAGGTGGCCCTGATAGTGCACATTGTGGCTCCCAATAGTAGTTTTTCTTTTCAGAATCGATTTTGTTGTAATGAATGAAGCCCATGAGGCTATAGCATGTAAGTTTTGAATCTATAATTTTATTTTCTAAAATTAATTGAAAGTGAATCATTTTTTTTTGTCTCACATCTTCTGTGTTTTGGGTGATGTGCCCCGTATCATTATTATAGGTGTTATTGTATTGACATGTATATGCATTTGTATTTTAGTTTTTTTATAAAATAATAGTTATATTTGTGTAATAATAAATTATATATTAAGAATGATATAAAATATATTAAAAGATAATATTTTGTAAGAATATTATACAATAATAAAGTATTATATATCTTTAGAAATCTTATAAAATTATATTACTTATTATTATTTTTCATAAAAGGAAAAGTCAATATATTATTAATATATGAAGTCCAAAGTTACACATATAAAGCAAGATGGCTATTACAAATGATTTATCGAAAGTTTTAAAAATTATATAATTAAAAAATATAACTTAATAAAAAATTCTTATATCAAATATAAAACAAATAAATGAATCTAAATTATATATATACACACTCTCAATTACATTACTTATATATAACAAAGAATTTCTTCTTATCATAAATAAAAGTATCATAATTATGTTTTACATTATATTATAGATATGGATGTTATGTATATATGTAATTCAAAATAATTTTTATATAATATTTTATAGATAAATACATATATATACACATATCTCCCTTTCTATATATATACACACATACATATACATATATACATATACATATCATATGCGTACACACACAAATATCTATGTGTATATATATGTATTTGTCTATATAATATTATATAAGAATAATTTTAACTACATACATAACTTCCATATCTATAATATAATGTAAAACATAATCTTTTATATATTTATTTATAGTGCTAGGAAGATATTCTTTGTTATATGTAAGTAATATTAATATGCGTGTGCGTATATATATATATATTAAAACTTAATATGTTTATGTATATGCATATACATATACAAATACACATATTTATTAAAAGTCATTTATCAAATAAATATTTTTCTAATTAAAAATAAATATAATAGAGAGAGTTAAAATAAATATTCATGTATTTAATTTGATTATATATATATATATTCGTACTTCTATATATTTATTATTTTTACATTGTCTATTAATTATGTTTCTATATTAAAAGAGAATATAGATATATAATTTTATCTATTAAAATATTTCCATTTATTATTTAATTAGTTTTTTTAGTTTAAAAGATTTAATTTTAATATTTTTCTAATGTAGAAGCAATCTTTATTTTCATTAATCATTTTTTAGTATAAATTATCTCCTTCGTTCTTACTATCAATTATAGTATATAATATAATAAAATAATATAAATTTAGTTTGGCTATATAATATATAGATATTGAATTGATTGTATGGGTAAAATTACTTTGAAATATGTAATTTATATATGTATATTAATGGAAGTTATATATCAATAGAGATTAGAGTTTTGAAAAAAGCATTGGATTGATATTCATGAAAATAAATTAATATACAATTTTTTTTTTGTTAAGGAACGGTACTTTCTCAGGCTTTCATCTATTGTTCGATAATTAAATCTTAATGGCCATCACGTATATATGGTTTTGGTTTTATCAATTTCGTACAAATATTTTTACATCTCTATTCTCTTACATACTCTCAAAATCCATATAATTTTCATATAATTATATTGATATAGGAATATTGCTCAAAATAAAATATATGGTTATATTTTAAGAGGAATAAAATTTTATAATTTCCTTTCAAAAAAAAATAATTATAACTTCTATAATTGTATTACTTTTGATCAATGTCCTTTTATGATATATAAAGATAATTTTCAAAAGAATATTTGATTGTCTAATTATTTAATAAAAATGAGTATTTTAATATATATGAAAAATTTATCTTAATAATTTTATCTATAAAGAAAAAAAATGATATTATTAATAAATAGATATATATTTTTTGACTATTAAAGTATTGTTGACAAAAATAAAAATATATGAATACTTGTATAAATGGATGTGAAAATGCTTACATTGTTTTTGGTAAAAGCTTATATTTCTTCTTATAAATACAGTAGTTTGATTGGACCTGTATTCACTTATCACAGAAGAAACACACAACGTGATTAGAATAAACATTCGTTCTAACAGTAACTGTAGCAGAAGCATGCCAATCCCTTTCTACTCCAATTACATTTTCCAAAAATAGCATCTTCCTCGACTGAGCAAATACGGTTACACTGCCAATTGACGAAGCATTGCCCCTTAAATATTTTGCTCCACCTTTTGCAAAGCCTATGGTCGTGTTTATGGAAATGTGGAGGAGCACGTCGAAGCCCTCCTCCTGCTCTCCCCTTTGCCACCGGTTCCACAGCCACTTGTAAATATGAAAAAGCAGTACATAGTTATTGGTATCAACATATAAAAGCCAAACCCATCTACGAAGCTATTGATTGAAGAGAAGAAGAATGCATATTACCAGAAGCAGAAGCAAAAGAGGCCGTTACAATTAAGAACACCAGGCACACATATATGCCCTTGCCCATGTTGTCAATTACAGATATCCAAACGTAATGTACTCTGTGAGGAACAGATTTGGCGATGGTATTATTTATAACCAGTGCAAGCCATCTTAACAGGTAATCTCCATGTATGTAACGGTGATTACAGTGAAATATCATTTATTTACTTTTATTACTGATTTTATAGCGGGGAACAATGATAAACTTGTGAGAGACTTTTTATATGGTAAACTAATGGCATCCCTTCTGTTACGACGGTTACACATACGGAGAGTAGCAAAAATAAATAACTCTTAATACAAGTGTACCACGGATTACCTGTGGAGATCCCATGCTTTGGCTATAAATGGTGCGATAGAATATTTTTCAAACGGAATACATTACGTTTGGATATCCGTCATTGACAACATGGCCAAGGGCGTATATGTGTGTCTACTCTTTTTATTGTTCACGGTATCTTTTGCTTGTGCTTCTGGTATTATGCCTTCTTCTTCTCCTAATTCAATATTTTGTAGCTTCATAGATGAGTTTTGCTTCGTCGTTGAGAATTTTAATCACAATTCTGAA
Source organism: Sequoia sempervirens (assembly GCA_007258455.2). Taxonomy (NCBI): domain Eukaryota; kingdom Viridiplantae; phylum Streptophyta; class Pinopsida; order Cupressales; family Cupressaceae; genus Sequoia; species Sequoia sempervirens. Next base: position 698,587,427 of record VDFB02281492.1, on the reverse strand, counting down.
ATATTTACTGATTTCTAAAATTTTCATATTTACAAGGGCCCGTGGATTATGAGTCTGATATGTATTGCAAAAGCTGGAGCAGAATATTTCAGGGGCCATGCTTTTATGATTCAGATTGTGATGATGTTTGTCTACTTCATGATCATGCCGAATATGGAAAATGCCATTGGAGTATGAGGGGATTTGCATGCTTCTGCTACGAGCACTGTTAGAATAGCAATGCTAGCTACTAGGTATCCTAATGAATGTTTATTCCAGTGAGGATATGTCTTTATTCCGTGATGCGAGAAATAGAAGAAGATGAAATAAAATCACTGCTATTATAAGTAGTAATGCAAATTTAAGCAAAAGAGAAGTGATGTAATGTTTCCATAATTTTATATACAAGTATTTATATATTTTTATTTATTTGTTCATTTCAAATAATAATTTTATATGGTTATTTTATTCTCTATGTAACTTCAATTTACATATTACTAAGGTAGTTCATATTAAAATTAAATGTTAATAAAAAATTATAAAAGAATTTAATTAATAAAATTGCTTGATTTCATTTTAGCTTATACTATTAAGAATCAATTATAAGTTTGAAAATTTAATGAAAGTATTTTTTTATATTAACAGTAATGTTAAATAGGGTTACAATCCTTAGAGGCACTCTTTCTACCTTATTTTAGATTAGATAGTCTATCAAATTATTAAAAGTTAAATAGGATTACAACCCTTAGATGCATTCTTTCTACCTTATTTTAGATTAGTGTACCGATCCATTCACCAAGGAGAGAGTGAATGAAATACAGTTCATAGTTCATTGAAGAATTAACTGATACAATATTTTTCTATTGTCGTCAAGACCTCATCTAGAAAGGACATATTGTATACTGCTTGGAGTAATTAATATAAAATAATTATTTTTAAATATTTTTAAGTTACAAAGATACAACTATTTATATTCTTTTTAATTGTTTTTAAATTTTAAATATTATTTTATTTTCAAGTAATTTCTAATTAGTTCATATTGTTAATGGGTCCTTGATTTGTTGGTGAAGTTGAATGGTTCTTAATGAGCCCACTAGGGACTCAAGTTTTGTTGAGCGCAAGGCTCCGACATCATAAAAGATGAGGTGGGGATTACATCAAAATAAAATAAAATTAGTTTATATTAGAAATAGATATTAATAAGTATTTAAAAAGAAGATAAATAATTAAATTGTTTTATTCCATTTTAACTTATATAATTAAGAGTTAATTACAATTTTGAAATTTTTAATGAAAGTAATTCATTAACAATAAATTAATGTTGGAAAATAAATTAGATAGTATGTTGAATTATGAAAAGTTAAATAGGGTTACATCTCTCAAAGGAACTCTTTTTACCTTGCTTTGGATTAATGTACCATTCATTCATATTTGGGAAGTGAATACAATAAAGTTGATTCTTTTTTGAAGATCTAAATGATATCATCATTTCTTATTGTTGTTAAGACCCCACCTACAAAATCCATATTCCTTGAAGTAATTAATATGTAGTAATAACTTCAATTTTAATAACATATACTTATGAAATATGAAATATCCAATAAAAATTATGATACAAAAATAAATAAATTAATCTACCATCCTAACCTTCTTCTACATCCATATAATTAGGGTACACAATGATGCCTAGCATGTTGCATGGTAATATCAACAAGCCTCACCAACAACAAAATCCCACAAGCCAGTTTTTAAAAATTGATACTAAAAGATAAAATATTTTATTTTCATAAAGGATTTTGTCAGCTTTTAGGAAGATTCTACAAAAAAATCGTTGGGGATTTCAATGACCAATTAAAGGAATTTCCAAGTGAATATTCTATGGAGGGAATATTTTATTGGTTAAAAGTATATTCCTATGTTGATGTCATAATGAAAACATTATAACATTATCAACCCTTCTCTCCAACATGCCCATCTCATAGTTGGTGACTTGATTTTACACTTGATTTTTAAAAACTCATAATGTAGGATCAAGACCTCCATCTTCCAAGTATTTTTTTTATTTAGGGTGGAATTTGGTGCTCTTTGTAGTGGTGCAAATGGTTTAATTTTGGCATTTGGATTTTTTTATAAATTGTAGATTATCATAAATGTTGTTGAGTTATTCTGAGTTTGGAAACATTCAGAGCTCTATTCTTGCTCCTATAGTACCATTTTTGTTTACAATTTTTTTTGAAAGTGCATATTTTTTGTGTACTTTTTAGTGGTGTCATCGAATTGATCTTATTTTATTAAAAAAAATTTACTTTGATTGTATGGCCTAAATTGGTATTCGCATGTATCAAGATGAATAGCACTTCATTTTTTTTTGCATGTGATTCTTAAAAAAATGTTTTCATTGATGTCGAAGGTTTATCATAGGTTGTCAGTAATTTTATTGATGTGAGAAGTTTTGTATGATTAGTGTTGGTAATTTTACTATCCAAATGCAAAATCAAGAAATATAAATTATTAGTTGTAAAGGAGTTTTTGTATGATTGTTGTATGCTTGCAATATCATACTTTCATATATTCATTGTGACAGTGGTGGTCTAGAAGTCTATACTAGTAAGTTTCAATTCAGATCTCAAGGTAGAGATATTTCTATGAGAATATAATTATGGTTATTATTTTTGTTTGAAATGAAATTTTACTCTAAAATTTGAAAGTAGAGTATGTCTACAGTAGTTTTATCATATTCCTTTGTTTATAGAGGATATTTTTGTTGGTGTGAATGGGGTTATTTCCTAACTTGTTATTAATGAGGAACTATTCACATTATTATAAGTTTACTTAGGAGTTAAGTTCCCTAGTTTTCATTTCTAGAAACTAGTTATAATGGGGCTATGTCTCATTATTTACTTTTAGTTATCCAGGCATTTAATAATTCTCTCATCCATTTAATATTTTCATTGAGGTTGTTATGTCATAGTTGTCTCATGTGATAGGGTTAATATACTTGTCATGATTTTTTCTAATCCTATCTATGTCCTTGTCTATATAAGCAAGGCTTTATATGTACTTTGCCATATTCAGTTTGACATTCATGCATCCTTAATCATAGCATGATATTCCTACCATTTCTATCTTTTGGAATTTATTTTTTCTTGCACGTGAGCCTAGGGTGTTTGATGAGTTCACCATAAAATCCTCGATGGTATCAAAGCTTAGGCGATAGGAGATCCATCTCATATTAGGAAGTTGAGCTAAGAAGACTATCGAAGCCTAAACATTTTTCATGAAGGGCTTATTGTTCTCATCTAGGAGGTAAGTTATTTTTGAGGCACTCTAGGTCATATATGACCTTGTCATTGTGTTCAAAAGTAAAAACCTAAGGATCACATACCAATTCATCAAAATTCAACTTTGTCATTCAAAGGCCATTAGAGGTTTTTTTTAGCTTTTTCTAAAGGAAAAGGTACGGATCGTACAAGTTTTGGAGAAAAAAATCTCCCCTCTTGCTACACAAAAAACATTTATGCGTCTCTGGTCAGAATATCTATTTTGTAGGTTCAATTTTTTTTTTTCTCCATTCGGGCTATGGTATTTCTCTATAGTTTGCTAAAATAAATAAATTAGGGGTTGAATTCATATTCAGTCGATATATATAGTTCGGGTTTGATTCATTTTGTCTGCGGGAATTTTTTTAAATTGGTGGTCAAAATTTATTGTATAGTCGACATACCTTTTATTAAATTCAATTACCGATAGGCAATATTGAATTTTATTATTAGGTGATATATTTATAATCGGTAGAAAATTTATTATTATTTTCAGGTACATTTTTCTCCAAGCAATTATTAAAATGTTGTGGCCAAGATTTTCCTGGTAGAGGATTTAAATTCTTGACAGGGACGCTTTTATTATCTGCATTGGACCTATCAACATTGAATAATCTATATTCTTTTATCGGCTCATGCACTCATATCTATCGACATTTATCACTAACCTCTGTCAAAGGTTTTTCGTGCCTTGGAATTCTATTCTCCTGTCATTCCCTACCAGTTCTTGCATCCTCACTGCCGCTAAGCATTGGAGATTTCCTATAATCTTCTACCAAATTTTCCACTCACCGCCTATCGACCTAAGCCTTGTCGGAGGTTTCATTGTTGATCGAGTGCTCTGCTCACCTTGGAGCGACACCGCCTCAACCTCGACAATTGTTAGCTCTACTACTGCCCAGTTGGTAACTTGATTATTTTTCCCAACAAACCTCTATGGTCATATTGGCACTAGGGGCCTGATTTTTTTTCCTTAGGTGCTTGATTTTTGTGCCTATTTAGCTTGCATCCCTCAAGAAGGGAGCCTAACTTCTTTTCGAGGATACACAATTATATTTGACTACAAATTTTGATGAATGTTTGGTGACATATTGAAAAAGTATTGTCGACTTATTGACACAACACTGATTTAAATTTCATCGCTTTAATGACCAATTTTTATACATCAAAACCATGACCCAACATCGTCGGTCAGTGCCGCAAAAATATTGGTGGTGTCCATCACAAAATCAACATAACTTAGTCAATCCATCGATGCAAAAAATCACAAAACGTTGTAGAACGCCATTTGAAATCATTGAAAAAACACCAAACATTCGTCCATTGTCCGACGAGGTGGAGAAAACCGTCATTGCCATTACGACGAAAACTATATTGCATGTATAGCAACCTCGACGCAATTTTTTGTGGTTCATTAGGCTATGTTCGTCAAAATTGCAACAAAAGCCTATAGTTTTTAAAAAACAATATTCGTTCACATAGGCCATTCTTGCAATTTTTTTATAGGTGAAGCTTGCTAGTTGTTGTGTCGATATATTGTATCATGCCAATATAAACATAAAACATGATTGGGGTGACATAGATACTGCTTGGCCGATATGTTATATCTATTCAATTTGAAATGTGTGAAAAATGGGTCGTTGATACATATAGTGAGTAAATAGCTTATAAGAACAATGGTAGAAGACCCATTAATGAAGACTTGAGAAAAAAATGGAATAGAAATTGTTGGATATGTCTCACATGACCTATAATAATGTAAGTCACAAAGCATATGGGCATAGTGTTGAAAACCCACACATGGAAACTAGGAACTCAAATTTGTGTCTTAAGCTTGTGGAATCCCTACAAAAACCCTCATTAACCAATCAAAAAGTAAACAATTGTCTACTAATTTGAAAGGATTAATCACAAAATCAATTTTAATAGTTGAGACAAGTGTGAATGAAAAAATGGAAGACTTATGGTAAAATGTCAAATATGTGAAGATCTCCTTGGAAAAAATCTAATAGTCACACATTGTTGGTTTAGTTTGCTTAGGGCATATTTAGGTTAATTACTTTTTGTGCCTCATTTTAGATGACTTTGACACTTGTCATGATCCTATATTGTTCTATCTTTCACCTTGCCTATATATTTAAAGTTCCTCTTGTATATTACATAATGGTCATTACATCCTAATTGCATATTGTATATTTGTATTCATTGTATAATATAGCATTCATTTCTTGCTACTCGCTTGTGAAAAGTTACTTTTAGTTTTGTAGGTGATCTTGGCTACTTGAGTTTTTTATGCGACTCTTCAGCTAGTGCTTATTAAATGATCAAAGGCAGAAAAGTATTCTATGTTTAGGTGATTGAATCCTAAAATAGTAGGGTTTTCTATGTTTTATATATAACTTTTTTTTCATTCATGACTTCATACTTCCAACAAGCAGTAAGGCATCATTATAACTATGGATGATAAATCTACAAACTACTAGACTTTGACAAGCATTTTCATGGAAGTCAACTAAAACATAACAAATCGAGTATCCATATGAAATATTATGTCATGTTAGATATGCTAAATAAGATGTTAAAACAACAAGAAAAGCTAAATAAGCATATAAATAACATGAATCAAACTTTATCTCATAGTGGATTGGTGCTTCTATGGAGAGAAGCCCTTTCTCAAACCTTACTAAGCTCATGGATGATAAAAGATGCAAGATGATGAACAAGATGAAATGCTAACTTGGATGAGTTGTGGAGGATTAATTCAATAGAGGAGCTCTCTATTTATAGCCAAGAAGGATAAAAGAATTCCAAACATGGAGGATGTGGGACTAAAGATCCACCAATGATAAGATGCCACTTGTCATAATGTGAGATTGAGGAATGAGCACATTTTGGTCAATGTGCCAAAGAGGACGAGATTTGAAATTTGAATTTGATGACAAGATAAGTTAAATGCTAAGTTTGACCTTTGCAAGAGACATGTAAGAGCTCATAAATGCTTTGTTGGATATACATGTCAATTTGGGGGGAGATTTCAAACTTGGAGAATATTCCCTAAAGATGCCATGTTGAAAGTAATTAGGAGATTTAATAAATCTAAATAAATGATTTATTGTGCAAGTGGAAAAATCTAGAGAATTAGAGTGTTTAAGATTAAATTAATCAAGATTTGATCAATTTAAGTGAAGATTAGTTGATTGTGATATTCAACTTAAATATTTGAGTTTATTTAAATTAAATGAGAATAAATTGATCATTAGAGATTTTATTAAATAAATTTGATCTATTTAATTAAATGAGAACTTTAGAAGATTAATTGATTTATTTAATAAACTTTAGGAGATTGATTAAATAAACTTGATTTATTTAATTGATGAGCGAATATGATTTAATTAAATATGCATGATGTCAATTTCACGTGTCTACATTTTTCCCCTTTTTGAAGCAATGTGCTTGCTATGTTTGTTCAAAGAATAAACTTACCGTGATGAAAACTCAAAAAAAAAAAAAAATCTTTTTTAATGCCCCAACGGAAAGAATTATAGTAGTACATTTCCTTATGAAGTCGGTGAAGATTCAATTTGTGAGGGGTTGATCTACATACGAGAAAGGTTCAAGATGGATGTATGGATGGTTGATGATGATGAAAATGATAATACAATGCATGTGAGATGGATGAGAGATGGATGATGTATTAATACTAGCACTGATTATATGAGATTTATGTATGTTGATGATCTGTGGGCTATTAGGATGGATGCGTGGCGATGATGATTAGCTTTGATCATGGTGTGATGTTAGTGTGGAAAGAAGAAAGAAAATGAGATGATGACAAGAGGATCCAACAAGTCCATGATCGTGAGACTTTATTAGAGATGATGAAAGATGGATGATGATTTTCTTATCAAGAATTGGGACTTTAAAGGGCTACTTACCTTATGTTTGATAATGCATAGAATCTGATGCATGGGAATTTATAAGAACCGAGATAGTGTTATACCTAGTGCAATGGAATTTGACTCGACAAACAGATAGGAGTATTCTTGTTCACACTTGACATACAGAAACCTTGCTAGGGCGTACCTAACAAAGCACGTATTCACAAAGTTATTTTACAAGAATGTTCAACAAGCACAACAGAAAAAAGGATAATGATACATTTTATTCCTTTCTCTCTAAAATCACTTTGATTAGACATCATTGAGAGGTCATTGGAATGAGTGCAGTAAGATAAATAAAAAAGAACAGATCAAGTACACAAACAAGCCAATGTTCTTCATACATCTAGCCAAAGGGATTTTTTTTTTATTAGGATAAGAATCCAAGATGATATCCAAAATGATGCCCATTGTCCAAACGATATATCCTTGGACATGCATTGTATGGGATGATGATGGAGTTGATAAGTTGATTGATAAATTTGTTGATATAAAAGTTGGCATGTTTGTAGAAAATGATCAAGAGTTTGAGTTTGCATTTAAAATCTTGTTGTTTCAATTTTGATTTTACATTTTAAAGCTTTCTTTTTCTTATTGTTGTAGTTTGTTTCTATTTGTTTTTCCAAAGGATAGAAGGTGATGATTGATTTATTATGGATATGAGATTGTGCGGGTGAAAGCAAAATGGGAGCAGGATGTATTTTTTCAAATATTTGGATGTTTTTGACATTTTTGGAATATTTTGAGGTTGTTTTTAGTATTTTCAAGATTTTACAAATGCTTTGATTTTTGATTTTTTGAATGTTTTGGGGTTTTCTAAGATTTTTATAGATGTTTTTTTTGAGTTTGTGTTTTTTGAATGTTTTTGGATTTTGATGTCTTGGGGGCTAATCAAAGATTAGCCTTGCCTATGTTTAAGCTCAGACACGATGTAGTTCAGATACCATGTTTTTGATGTTTTTATGACTTTTTGAGTGTTTTTGGATTTTGATATGTTTTGGATGTTTTTGGATTTTAATGTCTCAAGGGCTGATCAAAGATTAGCCTTGCCTACATTTAAGCTCCGAGACAATGTAGTTCAGATACCATGTTTTTGATTTTTTTTTTACTTTTTGAGTGTTTTTGGATTTCTGATATGGTTTGGATGTTTTTGGATTTTGATGTCTTGGAGGCTAATCAAAGATTAGCCTTTCCTACATTTAAGCTTAGAGACGACGTAGTTTGGATACTATGTTTTTGATGTTTTACTAAATTTTTGAGTGTTTTTGGATTTCTGATATGTTTTGGATGATTTTTGGATTTTCACATGATTTTGATAATTTGGATAAGGATGTGTCTGATGATATCAGTGCTCTATTTTTGGATTTTGTTGAAAACCAAGCTAAGGTTGATAGATCAAATCGATTGATTGATGATGATAACATTGTTGAGGATGCACAACAATGCAAAGATAGTGTTAAGTAACACAAAGACTAGGATGGATATCCCAAGATGATGAGGGATCGATAATGATAACATGGTTGAGGATACACAACAATGCAAGGATAGTGTTAAGCAACACAAGGATATCCCGAGATGATGATTTTTTGATTTGATTTGATTGATCAGGATTGATGAAGCTTGGTTTGGAAAAAAGTTGGCTTTGGATGATTTGATGTGATGTTGACATGCAAATTAGATGTGACTAATATTGATTATTTCGATCGATGTTCAATTGAAGATAAAACTTGATAAGGAACATCTTCTCGTCAAAATGTGCCATGGGCTAGTGATTTGGATTTTGGCTCACAAATGCTTAACCAATTTTATTTCACATTTACCAATGTTTAGATCACCACATAAGGTAGAGGATATATATCAAGATTTATTCCAGAAGCAAGATGTAAATGGATGGAATGTATGGATGAATGCTATGGATAGGTGTATGGATGGAATGTTATGGATGAATGCCTGGATAGGTGTATGGATGGATGTATATGGTAAGCATGCAAAGGATGCTAAGAATTATCTTGTGATAAGATAAGGTGTTCAAATAGAGGAATGGTTCATTGGATAATGCTTCATGGTTCATATAATTTTGCATAGGATAGGATCAAGGAAAATGATCCATGTCAAGATGTTTACCATAAGCAAGTGTAAAGTCTACACCAAATTTTGTCAAGATCAAGATAACTTGGACTATGGATGACAATGGGTGAAAATGGATTCGATAAATGGTTAATGGATGAATGGATTTATTATGGATTAGATGGATGGAATATTGGATAATTATATATGGGATGAGATGCTTTCCCCTAAAGTGGTGAATGTAGATGCTCGATTCTACACATGATGGTTGTTTTCTAGTTTTTCATCATGGTACTTGCTCAAAGCATTGCCCATGCAATTTTCACTAGAGGACATTTTTTTTATCTTTATTGTTTTCAATCCTTTTTCTAATTTTTTGGATTTTCATATATTTTTTTATATTTTTGAAATATTTTAAGCTCATGTTGAACCACCTGGTGGTGTCGATGTAGATGTTTCTGTCATAATGTGCCATCCATAACCTACTTGAAGAAGCTTCTTTGCCAAGATACATGCACTTGAATGCAACCTTTGAGATTCTTGATATGCTTTATTAATACCAGGGTTAACTTTGTCATTGTGCTTACATCATAACAAGATGCCTTCTGAATCCTTATGATGTAGGGTGGCTTGCAATACATGGTCAATGTGAGAATTGGATATCATGCATGGAGGCATGGATGGAGTGTGTTTAGGGATAAAAGATGGATTGGTTGAAAGTTTGGAACCTTTGACTCTCCAAACTTGGGAAGATGAGCAATGATGGGTCGATACAAAAGTGTGTATGGAATTAGGACAAACTGCTTGATACACTTTGTACATCACTTGGGAAGCCTAATTTTTCCATTGTGGACATCTATAATGGATACTTTTCCCTTTTTTTATTTTTCCCCATAGTTTGTTTGACTGATGGAGCTTGATAGGGATAATATTTCTTTGTATTCTTTAGTATCCATGTGCATTTTATTTTTCCATTATTCTTCTTTTCTTCTTTTGCTTTGATAGCATTCTTTGTGCTTTGATTCAAATATTTCTTTTGATGTTGGTCCCAATTCGTGGATGGGGTGATCGGTGGATGAAGAATCATGACATGGCTAATTGTAGTATTGGCATTGGTTTCATCATAAGGATTCTTCATGCTCCCTATGTTCACATTTTACTGAGACATAGTTACCCCCAATATTGTGGAAGTAGTACCTTCATGCTTTGATTTTGCCTGTTCTGAGAGCTCTTGTTTATAATGTATTTTTGGTAAGTTGGACACACACAGAGGTTTTATGGAGAGAGGAAGTTGAAAAATAATGGTTATGCATTTCTGCATCTTCTGAAGTTTTGGAAATGATATTTCCATTCTTTTGTTTGAAATAGTTTGGGAAGAGTCTTCGAATTAAGGATTGGGTTTCGAGATTTGAGCATGGTATTCTGGAGAGGAGACTTCAAAACAGGAATGAGAAGCTCTTCGTAGAGGCATCGATATCAAGCAGGCTTCATCAGATTCTCAAGAGCGTAGGACTACAAGTTCCACCCTCTCTCTTATTGATTGTTTTTGAATCTGTGAAAAGAATAGAAATGTGTTTTGAATCAATCTTTGCTTGTAAAAGAAAATCATTTTGAGAATTAGATTAAAATAGGTTCTCTGAGAAAATAAATAAATAAACAAATGAATGAATATAGTTGATTGTTTTAACTTTGTCAAAGCAAAAACCTACATCCTCTGAAATGTCCAATGTGTCTATAATAGGATTTTGAGAAAATTGATTTATTCTTTGAGAATAATGAATTTTGAGATTTTGAACATATATTTACATATGAATGTATTCGTTCTGTCCCTCTGTATCTTACTTTGTTATATCATTACAGATATACATTTATATATATATAAATGTGTATATATGTATTTCATTATATATATACATTCGAATGGAGTATTGTTTAAATCAAAATTTTAAATGCCCTCTGATTTTCATTTGGGGTTGAATCCGTGCGTTATTTCCATATGCATCTTTGATTTTCATAATGGGCTATATTTTATTATAAAGATATAAAATAAAAATAAAAATAAATTTATTATTTTTGGGTCAGAGGGAAGGTCGGCATTACCCGTACCATTCCCCCCTCCTTGTCGCCAGCCATGGGCTATGACAGTAGTCCTTGAATTTGTTGGTATAATAGTCTAAGGGTATTGTCGTGGTCTGATTTGGTATAGCAGATCCTTACTTCTCGTTAGTGGCAAGCAGGTAATGTTTTTTTTTTTTTATGTTTATTATTGTTTTTATATTTGTTTTTATATTTGTTTTTATATTTATATTTATATTTATGTTTTAAATGTTTATTTTATTTTATTTTAATAATTATAATTATTATTTTGTTATCATTATTATAATTAGAAGAATACATGTGTGTATATATATATATAAATAAATGTATTAATAGGTGTTTAAGTCATGATTGATTTAAAATTAAAAAAATTATCATTAGGATTATTACAAATATAGAGAATTTATTGTTTGGAAAATTTATTATAAATATGAAAGTGTGGATGTATTGTTTTGGAAATTGTTGTCATTTGAGAAAATTGGTTTATTAGTTAGTTGGGAATGATTTAATTTTTTTTTTAGATACAATCTTATAAAGTTAATTTTGAGACATTTTCCTTAATAGTTATTGCTTAGCATAGTCGATGTGGGAACCTTGCTGCTAATTTGTGAAATTTTATTCCAGAGGTATGAGTTATTTCTTTCAATTTTAT